>CDFB01047702.1:0-14488 GCA_000826425.1 Acanthamoeba lugdunensis | reverse complement strand
CCTCACCTCCTCCACGACGCTTGATCCCACTAGTGCTGCAACCACCCGTACCTGTTTGAAAGCTACGAGCCCAAGACAGAGACCACAGAGGAGGCTGTGCGACTGATGGTGCAAGCGTCGGGCAAGCTTCTTCTGTTGGACAAGATGTTGACGAAGCTCCACCAGCAGGGCCACCGCGTCCTCATCTTCTCCCAGGTGCGTGTGTGGTGCGCATGAAGGCATGTTGTTTCAAATGACGATCTTCTGACACCGTCGGTGTATTGATCGGACAGATGACGCGCTTGTTGGATGTGCTGGAAGATTACCTCTACTACAAGAACTATTCCTACGAACGCATTGACGGAAACATCATTGGACGGTACGGCTACACCTCCTAGAGACTCTCCGTAGGGGGAGCCAACGCACGCATAATAGGTAGATAACACAAAACACGCTACCAGGGATCGGCAAGAGCGAATCGATAGGTTCAACACGGATCATTCCAAGTTTGTGTTTCTTCTGTCGACTCGTGCTGGCGGTCTGGGCATCAATCTGGCAACCGCCGACACCGTGTTCATCTACGACTCGGACTGGAACCCACACAACGACATTCAGGCTTTCTCGCGTGCGCACAGGATCGGCCAGGTATCCAAGGTCATGATCTACCGGCTCGTTACACGGGCCACTGTCGAAGAGACGATCATCCAACGGGCCAAGGAAAAGATGATGCTCGACCACCTGGTGGTGCGTCGCATGGGCTCCAAGGGTGCCCACGCCCTGAAGCAGGCCGAGCTCGACTCCATCCTCCGGTTCGGTTCCGCGGAGCTTTTCAAGGAGGAGCACGAGGCTAGAAAGAAGAGGGAGGCCGAGGCGGAGCAGGCCAAGGCTCAGGGCGGAGAGGGTGTCGCTGCGGCCGAAGAATCAGCCGCGGCCGCAGCCAAGGCCGAGGACGACGCCAACCGCATCATTTACGACGACGCTGCTATCGATGCCCTCCTTGACCGCTCGCAGGTACAAGCATGGGCATGGGTTACCTCGCACCCTCCCAACACATATCCATAGCGGCCGGTGCGGCAGCTAACGAGCACAAATGGCGATGCGTGTGCGTAACACCAGGTGGCAGTGGAGCAAAAGTCAGTGGCGCAGGACGACTACCTCAACTCGTTCAAGGTGGCCTCTTTCAGCGGCCTCAAGACGTCCACTTCTTCCGCTCCGACTCCCACTTCTCAAGAAGCTGTGCAAAACGGTATGTAGACATGCAGCACCTCTTGTAGCATTGATTGGCGGTTGGTGATGGTCGCGATTGCTAACCAGCGGTCTCCTCCCACCCACCCACCAGCAGAGGAGGAAGAGGAGGACTTCTGGGAGAAGCTGTTGGCGTCGCGGTACGAAGAGTTCGCCAAGGAAAACGAAGAAGCCATGGGCAAAGGCCGCCGTACCCGATCTAAACTGGTTCGCTACTCGGAGGTCCAGCAGCTGGAACAAGAGGAATCTGTTAACGTACGTGAACTGGATCATTACCGCTGCGAGTGATCCCCCTTCCCCCGTTTGTTGATCTGACGCGCGCACTCGCCGCTTTGCATTGTGTCCAGGGCATGGAAGACGAAGACTACAGCGAATCGTCGAGCGCCGAATCGGAGAAGGACAGCCAGGGCGTCTCCATCCCCCGCGGCCCTGGGCGTCCACGCAAGAAACCCCGCCTGGAAGTTCAGCCCCCCAAGTCTTCAACCCGTACGGGTTTCCTTTCCCTCCCCCCTCCAGCCACCATGCCCCGCCAACACGCTAACAGGCCTGCCTGGCACATGTGTACGTACGGCATATGCAGGTCTCATGCAGGGAGAGGGCAAGGCCATGAAGGTGTTGGGCTTCAGTGCAAGCGAGCGCGCGGCGTTCCAGAAGATGGTGCTGATGTTCGGGTTGGGCGACGGGACGTGGCGGCACCTCATCCGGGAAAGGGGCGCTCTCAAGCGCAAGAGCTACGCCGAGATCGTTGCCTACGGCAACCTGTACCTCGCCCATTTGCTCGAACCCAAGGACCTCTCGTCCAATCCCAGCACTTACGCCGACGGCGTGCCCAAGGACACCACCGTCAAGCGCAAGGACATACTCACGCGTATCGCCAAGCTCCACCTCATCGAGAGCAAGATGCGCTCTAGCGAAGCCCTGGAGGTATCTTCCTCAACACACCCTATCGTTGGTTTTCGAAGAGTGAGACTGACTGCCGCGTTGCCTGCTAGGACTTTGACATTCGAGATGGCGGGTGGACGGAGTTGCAGCAGCGCTGGCGAGATGATGTGTCGCTGTGGCAGCGGCGACACGACCACCTGCTCCTCCAGGCCGTGCTCCAGGAGGGCTACGGCAAGTGGAAAGAGATTATGAAGTACGCGATCCTATTTTATCTGTTATTAACCCCGCGCCCTACTCCTGCCTTCTGTGTTGTTGCTTCTAACGGGCGTTATTACCACATCGTTGTTTAGGGGCGAGGCCGGACCGGAGTTGCTGGCGGCTGCTTCGGCCGAGCGCAAGCGACAGCGCGAGGACGGCGTCAAGCTGCGGGGCGGGGTCAAGAAGGAGGCCAACAAAGCGGCCGTTGCAGCGACAGAAGAAGATGAAGAGGAGGCCAACGAACACTCGGACACGGATGAAGACAAGGATGAAGCTAACGGCGGTGCTGCAGGCAAGCGCGAACGCGAGAAAGTCGACTACATCGCGCTAGGCTTCATGCGATCGCGCCTGCACACCCTCGAGGAGGCCCTGTCCGTCGAACAGCAGCTCAAGCGTCTGGGGCTCCTCGACGGAAAGGGCACCGCTTCCGCCGACGAATACGAGTTCAGTGATGGTGATGCTCGTCAGGGCAACGGACAAACACGTGAGACCACCGGCGAGAACACGCCAACGCCGACGTCAGTGCCGTCGAGCCCTTTAATCATGTCGGCCACGAGCGACGCCCCTTCGGACGGCTCGTCACCAATGATTCTCGATGCTGCAGCGGACTCGAGCGACGAAAGCGATGGTGATGACTACACGTCCACCCATCGCGGCCCTCAACCCGGCAATGGCGATCATGATACCGCCACAGCAGCGACAGACGGTATGTGCTCCCCCTCATTACGACTCGAGTGGTTTGGTCTCTAACAAGACAACTGTACTCACTCCTGTCCGGAATAGATATAGAGCGCAACTTCTTGGACACGTTGCAGAATGATCCCAAGTACAAATTCGTGGTGCAGTTCAAGGAGCTTTTCAGGTATCTTCTCACCCCACAGCAGGACCGCTGTACTTTTCGGGCGGAGACTCACCTCTCTGTATGATCCCGATCATGCAGCTATGTACATAGGACACGAGAAGGGCTGCTTGCTCCCACTAGCGCGGAGAAGCTGGTGCATGGTACGATTGGGTCACCCCCCTCCCCAAATGAATCGTGCGCGGCCTAAAGGCTGGTCCATGATCTCTCATCTCTAGCTGCCTGAAAAAACAAAACCCCTCCTGTACGGCAACAGATCTGTCTTTGCTGGAGGAGCTCATTGGCGAAACGGAGACTGCACTGGATCAGGTCGTGAAGCAAGTCATCAGCGGCAGCCGCGGCTGAAGAAGCTCTTGCCCAGCAGTCGAAAGTGGGGAGGCCAGCTGGCGGCCTTTATGGCGAGAGGCTTGTCAATTTTTTCCACTTTCGGTCTCTCAATTTAAACGGGAACATGCGAATTTTCGTCAAAATAGCCTCCCAGTTGGGCGGGTGCGAACAGACCAGAACAACCCCAGCGAGAAGAGAGGGTTGGCCCCAAAAAGAAATCAATCGCTCTCTCTTTAGATCAACAGAGACACAGAATTCACCACCACCAAGCCCATAGACGGCATGAAGACCATTCTGGGTGGTGGCAAGAAAAAAGGCTCCTCCAGAACCAAGACCTCGTCTTCATCATCGAAGGTACTGTTGGGGGCGATCGTGGCAATGCTCGCCCAGTCCATGATCGAACATCTTTCTTACATGTAATCTCAGGACGCAAAAGCCAAAGCCCTGATTGGAAAGACAATTGAAGTCAAGAATCGACGGTTTAAAGTCAAAGAGATCTTGGGCGAAGGTACCTCCACCTCACCTTTCACGCGCCTGCACCTCCCCATAAATACTAGAAATATAAATATATATTATGTTTTTATCTTCACCACCCCAGCTGTTCGCCCTCTCACCGTGCTTGCGGTTGTTGTGTCTTGTTGTGCCTCTTTTGGTGTCTCTGTGGTGTCACATCCAAAGGTGGCTACTCAAACGTGTACCGGGTGGTGGAGGAGGGCTCCAACAATGTGTTCGCCTTGAAGCGCATGCTGGTCAGTGCCGACGAAATGGACCTCGTCAAGCGCGAGGTTTCGCTCATGGTACGGTTGCAACTGTTGTGTGTCTTGGCCACGGCTTTGTCTCTCGCTCTGTACATCCACTTGGGGAGGGGGGGCCTTGGCCTCTGGCGCGCCTTTGTAACACCACCACACCAACAGAAAAGCATACCTCCCCACCGCAATCTGGTGCATTTCGAGTGTGCCAACGTGACAACCAGCGCGGAGCAGCGAAAAGGAGAAGACCTCATGGAGGCCAACATCATCATGGAATACGCCGATGGTAGCTCGTCGCCCCTTCCCTTCTCCCACCATATCACCACGCTCCATTTACAGGGAGCTTGGATCTTAGCGGTGGTGTTACGCGCCTGGACTCTCCTCTAACACAACGCGCGCGTGGTGTGTTGTATGATTGTTGGCGTGGTGTGTTGTATGATTGTTGGCAGTGCGTTTGTTCGATGTGATGGAGGCACGCCACACCGAGGGCAAGTACTTCACGGAGGCCGAACTTATTGCCATCATGGTGGACGTGTGCGAAGGCGTGGCAGTTCTTCACCAGCATCGACCACCCATTGCGCACAGGGACATCAAAGTCGAGAACGTGCTGTTGGGCAACGATGGAGCCTACAAGCTGTGCGACTTTGGTAGCGCCACGTCGGTGACGCACCACCCCAAGACGGCGGCTGAGCGCGATGCGGCGGAGGCGGACATTGAGCGTAACACCACGGTAAACAGAAAACCACACCTCTCCTGAAGTCTTACTCGACCATTGCTAAGACTGTATTTTTACACCTCCTCGTGCTGCTGGTGAACAGATGGTGTACCGAGCGCCGGAGATGCTGGACCTCTACGCTGCGAAGCCCATTGACGAAAAGGCCGACATTTGGGTATGAACGGTGGTGTCCAAGATCTCTTTCGTCAACTGGTCGCTGATGAACATGAATGTAAATGCGTGCGTGCGTGCGTGCGTGCGTGTGTGCGTGCCCCTCTCTTTAGGCTCTGGGTTGCATGCTCTACAAAATGTGTTTCTTCGAGGACGCGTTCAGCATAGGCGGACGCTTAGCTATCCTCCAGGCCAACTTCTCCTTTCCTCTCGCACCCAAATACTCACCGGAACTCAACGAATGCATCAGTACGTGGAGGACCTCTTTTTGTGACCTTCTCTCTCTCTCTCTCTCTCTTTGTGAACTGGTGTGTGCGGACTGACCTGAGGTATTTTGTGCGGATGGTGTTGGTTGTTCAGAATACATGCTGGAGTTGAATGCGGAGGAACGGCCTTCCATAACGGCCGTCATCCGGCGGCTACAGAGACTCAAAGCCGGTCTGGGACAGGATACGCCGGGAAAGCATCGACGATCGCGAACGTGGGGCGGGTCACAGGACAACCTCCACCTCGACGATATACCGCCCGCGGCTGCCAATGTACGATTCTTCCTTGCTAGCAAACGGCTTTTTCCAACGGTAGGGGTGCTTAGTAGCTGATAAGATATTCACGTTCCTTGCCTGTTTTCTCTTGCATCCCAGGCTGAAGACAAAGTCACCTCGCTACACTCCTCCGGAGCTTCCAGCCACAGAGGTACACGTGATGACGCCTTCTTCCTCCCGCTCTCACCACAAGCAGCGAAAAAAAAACAAAAAGTTAAAAAAAATAATAATCAATCGTGCACTCTAGAGCGACGAAAGATGTCAGTCGTTCCGAGGAAGACAAGCAGCGACCTCGACACATCCTTCGCAGCTGGCCCTCCGTCGCCAGCTACGGAACATAAATCGAGCTTACGCGACTCGCGGCGGCCGAGGCGTGAATCTGGCCACGGCCGACGGGAACTGCATTTCGACGGCCCGACGGCTGGAAGTGGTGCGACCAACGGCGGTATCGATCCGAATCCCAACAGTCGGGGGAGTCCCGTCTCAGATCGCGCCTTCGCCTTTCCAGCACCACCCAGCCACCACCGAAAGGGGTCGATTAGTGCCTCGGCGTCTCCGTTGCTGAGGCCTGACACGTTCCCATCGCCGGTGCTGTCGCCTTCGTCGGCTCTCAAGCCCGGCCAGCTGATGCCGGGCGGATCGCCCATGATGGGCATGATGTCGATCACTCCCCTCGGTAGCGGCGGCACGGCAAGTCTACCGCACGGCCTTGGTGGACTCAGCATGGTGCCGCTCAGTAGCGGTGGTGGCAGTCCAAGCGGAGGGCTCACTCTTACCGCGCTGCCTAGCGGCGGAAATCAAGGCGGCCTCACGATGACACCACTAGCCGGCGGCAACCAAGGCGGCCTCACTCTCACCCCCATCCCCAGCGGCGGCGGCGGCGGCGGCGGGCTCACCATGACCCCGCTGGCGAGTGGCGGGAATCCCGGCGCTGGGGCCAGCCACCACGGCGGCCTGACTCTCAGCCCTCTGGCGAGCGGCGGTGGCAATCAAGGCCAGCAGGGTGGCCTCACGATGACTGCTCTGGCCAGCGGGGGCAACCACGGAGGTGGCGGCGGTCTCACGATGACACCGCTCGTCAGCGGCGGCGGCGGCGGCCTTACCATGACTCCGCTGGCCAGCGGCGGAAATCAAGGTGGCCTCACGATGACACCACTCATCAGCGGCGGCGGCCTTACCATGACTCCGCTGGCCAGCGGCGGAAATCAAGGCGGCCTCGCGATGACACCACTAGCTAGCGGCGGCCTCACCATGACTGCTCTGGCCAGCGGCGGAAACCAAGGCGGCCTCACTCTCGCTCAGCGCAACAGCGGCGGCCTCACCATGAATCCGCTGACTAGCGGCGGGGGCAACCAAGGCCACGGAGGTCTCACGATGGCGCCGCTGACCAGCGGCGGAAAGACTGGCATACCCACACCTTACTCGTCGGCCGCAAGCAACGGCTACCACAACCTATCACCGCTGGCCAGCGGCGAAGGCGCGATGGGGATGAGCATCAAGCCGCTTGCCAGCGGCGGCACCACCCGCGGCCCAACGACACCAACGCGAGCTGGTGCGATTAGCAAGAGCAGTGGCGGAAGCGGAAGCGGCGGCGGCGGCGAGATGTCGATCATTCCTACGATCAGCGGCTCCTCGCGGGAGAAGGAGGGCAAGGGCGAGATCATCACGTTCGAGGCCATGATGAAGCTCATCGATCGAGAGCGCGAGGAGAAAGACAAGCGCAGCCATTCCGTAGACAGCATCGAGAGCGACGTGCGCGGCGAAGGTCAAGAACAAGGCAGCCGCAAGCCTACCACCGGGTCCAGCAAGAAGAAAAAGAACAAGAAGACCAGGCGAGAGATCCTACCAGGGTATGCGTGTCCTCCCCCCCCTCTGTCTCTTGTGGCGACCGACTAATGTTCACTTGCGGTCGGCGGTGTGCAGGGGCACGATAAGCAGCAGCGACGAGGACGGCTTGAACATGCTGGCTTCAGGTGAACACGACTTTGCGTCCGAGGGCAACAAGCCAGAGCAGACCAAGCTCAAGAAGCTGCGTAAGTCTCTCCAGATGAAGGAGAAAGGCTTCAAGGAGATTCGATCGAAGGAAAGCGTCGACGATACCGCCACCACCGGCGGCGCCAAGGAGAAAAAGGCCAACCGCAAGAGCAAGCTTTTCGGGAAGCTCGGCATCGAATACGCAGGCGAAGGGCCGATCGATACGGACGCCGGCAGCCACCCCGACGACGAGATGTCTCCGTTCGGCGTTGCCTCGTCACCCACCATCCCACTTTCCGTCGCTCTGGCCAGCACAAGCAAGGAGTCCAAACAGGCGCAATTCATGAACGCCGACATTCCCCTCCACCAATCGTTCCTCAAGCACAGTACGCCCCTCCGCTCGCTCTATTCCGTGCACCACCGGGGGCACTTTGCGACAAACACCACTGACAGGCCTATCATACATGCGGCTATTAGATTTTGATCTCGACTTTGTCTACACGGCCGAATATCTGGCACGCAAGGCCCTGGCTCACGGGCATCGCATGTGGGCTCTCGCTCCGGCAGACAATATCCTTTACCCCCTCCCCCCAAAACCCACACAACCCTCATTCTCTTTGCTCAGCAGCTTATTCGTTCCTTGGTAGTTCCTTAACGTTTGTCCACCTCCCATTGATGACGTCAAGATATGGGCCGCCAACGGTGTCACAGATAGCTACTTCGCGCACATCAAGAGTCGCAAGCTGGGCAACTCCTACGAGGAGTGCCTACGGTACGCTCAGCTCCTAGCACGTTCTGATCCACGCGTATATGCGGGAACATAGTTGTCGGTGGTGCACTCAATTGCGCGACCTCTATTCCCCTGCTGCAGTTGTCTGTTGGGTCTCTTCAAGATGCTTCAGGAGGGCTCGCCGTGTGTCCTACTCGAGTGCTACCAGCACCTGGCGTGGCTTCAAAACTTGCGAAAGACCGCCAAGTATGTTGCGCCCCCCCCCCCAACCCAACGTTTGGGACTCTCAGGTGGTAGTCCTCGTGGATTGACCCTTTCGAGCCTCTCTCCTTAACTCCCTCACACAAACAGGATGCAGGAGAAGGCGCAGCTGGTGCAGCTGATGTGCACGTTTCTGGTGAAGAAGATCGAATTCCATCGGCATCACCCGCAGTTTGAGGGCACCTACTCCCTCCAAACTCACCACGCCCAGAAGCGGCAGAGGAGCGAGCAGTACGCCGTCGACCAAGCGGGTTCCTTCCAGTACGCGTCTCTGCGACCGCGGGTGCATCCCATTACACTGCAATTTTTTGGTACTGACTCTGGGGGATGATGGCCAACGTCAACAGAGAGCTGGAAGACCTGCTCGGCGTGCAGCAGGCTCTGATGGACATTCCAAACCTCATCCTGATGCAACTCGACACCTACAAAGACGACCTCGCGCTAGAGGCGCTGCCTCTGCTCGTTGCGGAGTCACACGCCATTCTCTCCATGTCCACCTATCTGCTGGTCAAGCTCAAGGTCTTCTGCTTTGGTATATCAGCCCCTTCCTCACTCTTTACCCGCTTTAGTGGTGGAGTGGGTGGCGTTTCTCGCGTCTGACCCCCACTTGATCGCCAGACAAGGACAAGTTGGGCACCTTTCAAGAGCTCAAGGGCAGCTACAAGGCACTCTACTATGTGCTCTCACGATTCTACTCGCAAATTCTCCACTACACGAACATATCGCCGAGCTTAGTGCCCGTTCTGCCTCCGGTTCGTCCACCCCCCTCTTCTCCTCCTCCTCCTCCTCCTCCTCCTCAACGCTTACCATGCCGCGTGAACTGTTTGTACAGAAGCAAAAGATCAGTGCTCTGCTGAACGTACAGGTGCTGCAGTACCCGGTGTCGTACAACCCGCACTTTGCGCAGGTGCGCCTGAAGACGCTCAGCCGAGAGTTACCCAAGGTGGCGGGTCAGATGCAGCACCACGACAAAGAACGAGAGAAGAAGGAGCGGAGGGAGCGCGAGAAGAGGGAGAAAGACGAAAAGAAGCGGGAGAAGGAGCGATCGAAGCTAGAGAAGAAGCGGGAGAAGGGGATGAAGAAGGGCATGCGACTGCCCGGCAAGAAGATAGGCAAGGCAGACCTGAAGAAGGAGCTCAAGCGAGAGATGCAGAAGGAGTGGGAGGAGGAGCTTGAACGGGAATCAGTTCGTGGGCGGGACACACGCCCTTCTGTAGCCGAGGCGTCATCGATGATCCCGGCCTCACCTCCGCCAGCGGACACTATCACCACCAGCAACGTCGAACCGCTGCACAGCTCGGTTCAGCGACCCGTTGCGCGCCGCCGGCTGGAGCCCAGGTTTGCCCCTCCCTCCATACCATGCGCCACTGCGCACACCTGCACTCACATCTCGACGAATGCTGCAGTATGAGCAGTGGCGCCTTCCAGCTACCTCATCAGCCGCAGCATCCGCCACATGTGCAAATCCTGGGCGAGGAGGGTCGGACGGTGTCGCTGGTGGAGGTGCCCGCCATCACGCTGCAGCCGGAACCGGAACCGCACCACAGCCCACTTAAGAGGACACACAGCAGAAGCAAGTCCTACGCTGGCCACGAGAAAGTACAGATCAACGAGGTACCCCTACCCGCTCCCTCCTCGGTTGGGTGCACTCAGACTAGCTCTAGAGCTCTAAGTAGCATGCTACTTTCACGTGACTCACGTAGGTTGTTTGCTTCTTCTGCGTTTAGTTCGATGTATCGCGGCTCATATCGCAGCAACATCCCGTCTACGCCAACGCCTCATGGAATCCCTTCTCGTGAAGGGTGAAAAGAGAAGAGGAGGGGCGCAAGGTGGTGCTGGAGGAGAGGTGGAAAAAAAACAAAAATAAATAAATTCCACACAGCCAATTTCTTTCTGGACCAGATGCTGGAGGGAGGGAAAACCAGCGATAAATATCTTTTCTTTTCTTTTTGTTTGCTTTCAGACTGAACAACAGCATGCTTGAAGAGATGTGGAGGAGGACGTGGTGGTGACCTTTGTGGGTGAGTTTCACATGAGTGAGCTGGGCGACATGGTGTTCAGTGGCAGCAACATTGAGCTTGTTGTTGAGGACTGACTCCTGCCTGACCCATGCGCACCTGAGCCTGCAAGGGGCCACCAGTACAGGATGATCAGTGAGAACGGGGTGGGGAAGACCACCCTGCTGCAGGTGCTGCATGCCCAATGTACTGCACGCTGAAGCTGGTGTTCTCCTGCTGGGGCAGTTGGGCTTCTCGCCAGCCATGTGCAGCAGCAGTGTGTTGCATCTCTCTGGGGGCTGGCGCATGTGGCTGGAGCTGGCCCTCTTGAAGGGCTCTTTGCTGAGCTGAGCATTCTCTTCTGACCAACCACCTGGACCTCCATGTGGTGTTCCAGCTGGCTGAGCTGCTGTGGTTGGCCAAGGCGATGATGTGCATCATTGTGTTGCATGACACTGCCTTCCTCAGCAGTGGATCACTGTGTGACCTGCTGGCAATGACAAGGCCCTCAAGCAGGCTGCAAGCTGTGAGCACAAGGCCCAGGAGTGGATGGGCCTCTACTGGGAGGATGGCAAGAAGTTCAAGCTCTTCTCCCTCTAGACCATGGGCGCCAAGAGTGTGTGGCTCCTGTTGTGGGCCTCCACCCTCCAGAAGCAGTGCACCACCAAGATCAGCCTCCCCAAGGTCCACCTCCAGGGCAAGCTCTGGGGTGGTGGTCAGTCCCTCCTCAAGCTGCGCTCCACCTGCCTGCACTCCAATCCACCATCAACTGCCACTGGAGGAGCTGTGGCCCCCCAAAGAGTTGATCTGCTTGCTGACCTGGATGCCCAGGTCTACATGGGCGACTGCATTGTGCTTGTTGGCGCTAATGGAGCTGGCAAATCCATGCTGCTTCACGCATTGGCTGGCTGCATTGCCTGTGGTTGTTGCTTGTGGGGAGGTGCACTGGTTTGGGCGCATTGCTGTGGTCA
This sequence comes from Acanthamoeba lugdunensis, assembly GCA_000826425.1. Classification (NCBI taxonomy): domain Eukaryota; phylum Discosea; order Longamoebia; family Acanthamoebidae; genus Acanthamoeba; species Acanthamoeba lugdunensis. The sequence goes on along the minus strand of CDFB01047702.1, from coordinate 2,828 downwards.
ATCAGAATCAGCTGGACCTTCTTGATGGCCACCTGGAGGAGTGCGGCAGAGTGGAACAGGCAATGGCGTCAGCCCACGTGATGGACATCATACACAGCACAGCACACTCACTGACATGTGTGGTGCATGGGCGGCCCCATGGTCTGTGCAGAGGGTTGAGAGGACAATTGCTGGCATTGCCTACACAGTTGACAATCCACTGCTGCAACCAGTCATGCTGCTGATGCTTGCATGTGGCAATGACGTTGGTGGTCACTGAGATCATGGAGTTGGCCACTGAAGCACAGCAGGCGTTGTTCAGCAGTACCATTACAACAGGCCGCTCAGCAGCACACATATGAATAGGTCAAAGAGCAGATGGCAGCAAACTGGTGGCTTGTCATTGTGCAGCTTGTAATGTACTGACCTGTCTGCAAAGACCACCAAGGACAAGAGTCCCACTGAGCCATCCCAAGCACACACCACCATGATCCAAGCCGTCTTCAGGGGACCCAAAAGATGCACCTCCTGCACATGATGAAGGCCTCGCCCACCACCATGGGGCGCAGGCGGCCCGTCATCACAAGATGCCAACAACTATGATGACAATGATGATGATGATGTCTTTGAGGAGAAGGGCAAGGAGTGAAACAACAAAGAGGAGGAAGACCACGACAACAACAATGTCTTCAAGCAAGGAGTGAGCGGGTGACGAGGCCGAACCAGTGATGAACCCCGCGCCCTGTAGCGGCTCCTCTTTCATGTTCTTCATGAAAAGAAGATTTCTTTTCAATTTTAGAATTAATAAATGTATAAACATTGAAAAAGGTATATAAATTCGATAAAATTAAAATGTATTGAACAAGAGGGTGGTTAGTGGTGTGAGGAGAGGATCTTGAGGAACATGTGGAGGACCTGCTTGTTGAAGACGCTGGCGCTGTGAAGGAGGCCAGGGATTGGGTAGCTGTAGATGGGCTGGGGCTGCTTGCTGGTCCAGCTCTTGAGCAGCTGGAGGCTGGCCTTGGGCACCACGCTGTCGCCATCACCATTGACCATCACCAGCACCATGTTGAACACTGCTGTGGTGAACATGTAGTGCAGTGGCGTCAGCACGCTGGTGCCAAAGAAGCAGTGTGACTCCACGCCTGGTGCAGTGAACTGGAGCCAGTCTGGAGACATCATGTGAGTAGAGATGTCAAACAGTGTGGGTTGTGTGTGTGTGTGTGTGTGTGTTGTGCATGGAATGTACTGTTGGCCTGGAGACCACAGAAGACAATGGAGGTGTTGTAGCCAGTTGAGTCAGCCAGCATCTGCACAAAGTCAGCCATGGTGTAGTTCTTGGGTGGGTTCATGGTGCTCACCCACACAAAGTCATCCCCATAGACCTATGGCATTGCACATTGCACATTGTGTTGCATGTCATGTTTGTTGGTGAGCCCTCCCCACATGTGTGAGTTTGTGCATCATGGCAGTGGCAAAGGAGCATTACCTGAGCCAACAGGAGCATCCACACAATGGCAGGCCAGCTTTGGACAAGGGTGTGCATCACCTCCATGTCCATGAACTTGGAAGCCCACCAGCCTACATTGAACCACACACATGGCACATGCATGCGCTGCACATGCCACCACACACACACACCAACCAACACATGAGCAGACCTACACGCGCATGCATTGGGGGGGGGATAGGTGCGCAGTGGTACTGCTGGTGGAGATGAGGACCAACATGGCCAAGGGACTGCCACCAAAGGCACCGTCAAATGAGACAAACAAGTGGAGGTACTTGTCCTTCCATGACTGCATCTGCTGGTTCAAGAAGGCCAGGAAGTAGGGACCACCCATTGACAGTGACACCGCCACTACTGCATGTTTTGTTGGTGTTGTGTGTGTGGTGAGTGCGGCGACACGTGTGCGGTCGTGCATGTGCAGTGTGTGTGGTGAGTGTGGTATTACCCTTGGAGTTGTTGTTGAGCTCATAGGTCTCCTCAATGAGGGCACACAGCCAGGGCCAGTCCTGCATGGCGAAGGTCTCCAGCCCAAAGCACCAGTCATAGGGTGCGCCATGCAGGTTCATGCCCACCTCCCAGCCCAGCACCTTGAGCAGGTAGATTGTCTCATTCCAGACCCCAACCAAGCAGTCGTCATCCAGGTACGCCACTCTGTCCACCCCACCATAGTCCACATACCGAATATCCACCCCTACAGCACCCATTCTTGTCAGTCACACACACCACACATGCACACACGCATGCACACACACATGCACACACACACACACAGCACACACACATGGCACACACAATGGGGGTGGGTACAGGGGGTGTTGAAGGAGCGGCCACTGCGCTGTTGGTCAAGGTGGAGCACAAACTGTTCACACCAGCAGTTGGCTAAGGGTGGAATGAACTTGTTCCAGTTGGCCCAGATGGTGAACCACTTGTGCCACTTGGTGAAGCAGTACCAGTGCCTGAGTGACAACACAGCACCCACAGTGCGTGTCATGTGTCGTGTTGTGAGTGTCGCATGCACACACGTGCCATGTGTGGTGCATGTCATGTTGTGTGTCATGTTGTGTACATGTACTGGGAGTGGTAGCTGTTGAGCTGGGCCTGCAGCTTGCTTCCAATGAGGGAGGGCACGATCACCACCAGCATGAGGCTTGACAGCACTCCACCACTGCCCTGTTGCTTGCCCTGCAGCTTCTGAGCACAGCAGAAAGAAAAACAAGATATTAAAAATAAAATAAAAACAGAATGTTCACTGACACTGGAAGACAATTTCAAATTATTAGGGTTAGGGTTTAGGGTTAAGGTTAGGGTTAGGGTTAGGGTTAGGGTTAGGGTTAGGGTT
>CDFB01047589.1:8142-21177 GCA_000826425.1 Acanthamoeba lugdunensis | reverse complement strand
CACAAAGGCGCGTCAAGCACAACTCTGCCTCGAGCCTCATTGTCTGCGTTCTCGGTTCAAACGTGTTAGGTATCCCGGTGGTGTGGCACTCTGAGGAGAACATGTACGTGCCGCAACTCGTCTTTGGCTACCTGTACACCTCGTCGAACTACAGTGACGGCGACGCCGAGGGCAAGGATACCGCCGGCAGGGAGAAGGGCGGGCGGAACGGCCTGGGCGCCAAACTCGCCAACATGTTTGCGACGCGCTTCAGGGTCGACTGTCTCGACAGCCGCCGCCGGAAGCGGTTCCGCATGGAGTGGGAGAACAACATGCGCACGAGGCGCGCTCCGGTGGTGACGGACGTCGTCCCGAAGCGTGGGTCCCCTGCGAGGGACTATACCGAGATCTCGTTCGTGCCCGATCTACAGCGGTTCGGCATGACCCGCCTGGACAAGGACATCGTCGCGCTGCTGACCAGACGCGTGTACGACATTGCCGGCTGCCATCCCACTGTGCGCGTCACCCTGAATAAGCGGCAGATCAAACTTGGTGGTTTCCAAGCCTACGTCAGGCTCTACCTCAACTCGGGCCGGAGGAGCGGCGACCCAGTGGTCCCCCACGTGTTTCGCCGGATCGATGATCGCTGGTCGGTCTGCGTGGCGCGGAGCGAGCGCGGGCTCGGATTCCAGCAGGTGAGCCTCGTCAACAGCGTGTATACCGCGGGCGGCGGGGTGCACGTCGACCTCGCAAGATCGAGTCTGTGGCGGCAACTGGCCCCGATCATCGACGGGAAGAACAAGGGCGGCGAGGAGGTCACGCGCGAGGAGATCATCGAACACGTGTGGCTCTTTATCAACTGCCGCATTCCCGGCCCTACGTGGGACTCGCAAAGCAAGGACAAACTGACCGGCCCTCGGCCCGCCGACGGCGAGGAGTTGTGGCATCTGCCCGATGACTATGTGCGGCAAGGTGAGCGCTTCCCATTGCCCACTGTTTTTCACCTTGGCTGTACCCGTATGTGGTGCGCCGCTGTTGGCCCCACGCCTCGGCTTGCTGACTCTTCTTCCGTCCCAGTGGCCAAGGACTGCGGGATCGTGGAGAGGGTGCTCGAATGGATTCGCTATCATCAGGAGTCCATGCTGACGGACGAGGTGAGGCAGCGCCAGGTGCGAGGCATTGCCAAGTTGGACGAGGCGCTGCTTGCTGGCGGCCCGCGCGCGCACGAGTGCACCCTCATTCTCACCGAGGGCGATTCCGCCAAGACGTTTGCTGTGAGCGGCCTGGCCGTTGTCGGGCGAGAGAGATACGGCGTGTTCCCGCTCAAGGGCAAGCTGCTCAACGTGCGCGAAGCGAGTCGCAACCAAGTGGCCAAGAACGAGGAACTGAAGCATGTGGCGGCTATCCTCGGGCTCAGCCTCAAGCCTGGCCAGCAGCGCATCGACCGGGGAGCCTTACGCTACGGCCGGTTGATGATCATGACAGATCAGGTACTTCACGCTTGTCGTATCTGGTAGGATGATGGAGCCTCCAATAAGTAACGGCCGAGGTGGCGGGCGACGTTTGCGCCTTTTTTCAGGATCACGATGGATCGCACATCAAGGGGCTAATCATCAATTTGCTGCATCATATCTGGCCCGGCCTTCTTCAAATGAATGGATTCCTGACCGAGTTTGTGACTCCCATCGTCAAGGTGCCGCCAACGACGACCGGGACATTGTCGTGTGGGCTTTGTGAATCGATTGCTGGACTCACCTCTCTCTTTCTCCCCCTCTTCTCATCCTCACTTTGATATTGTAGGCGACGGGCAAGGGCGGCGAGACTCACTCCTTTTACACGGCGACCGAATATGAACGGTGGAAGACGGCCAACGGCAATGGACGCGGCTGGAAGATCAAATACTACAAGGGCTTGGGCACTTCGTCGCCCCAAGAAGCCAAGGACTACTTTTCAGATCTGTGTCGCAACAGGATAACCATTCGTTGGGAGGGCGATGCCGATGGCCAGCTGATCGACATGTGTTTCAACAAAAAGCGAGCCAATGACAGGAAAGAGTGGATCCGCCGTTTTGAGGTGACCCACCGAATCACTGTTTGAGCCATGGAATCTGGGTCCACCATTCACATATCCTCTCTCTCTCTCTCTCTTTCTATGCACATCAACAGCCGGGTACCTGTGTGGACCACAGCGTACCAGAACTGTCCATCTCCGACTTCGTCAACAAGGAACTAGTTCACTTTGCCGTCGCCGACTGCGTCCGCTCCATCCCTTCGCTCGTCGACGGCCTCAAGCCCGGCCAGCGCAAGATCCTCTTCACCTGCCTGGACAAGGACGTCAGCGAGGAGATCAGGGTGGCGCAGCTGAGCGGTTCGGTCTCACTCCACTCCGCCTACCACCACGGCGAAGCATCTCTTAACAAGGCCATCGTCGGCATGGCGCACGACTTTGTGGGATCCAACAACATCAACCTGCTCCATCCGGCGGGCAGTTTCGGAAGCCGCCTCCAGGGCGGAAAGGATGCAGCCAGCGCCAGGTACGTGGGCGCGCCTGCCTCGTTATATGTAATGCGCCGACCAAGCGACCCTAGACAACTTGCTCTTACTTATCTCACCTGCCTGTACCTTGGAACGTAGGTACATCCACACTCGCTTGAGCGCCATCACCCGCGCCATCTTTCATCCAGACGATGACAAGATCCTCGACTATCTCGATGACGACGGCATCTCGGTCGAGCCTCGCTACTACTTGCCGGTCCTGCCAATGGTGCTCGTGAACGGAGCGGATGGCATGGGCACCGGTTGGAGCACGATCGTACCGTGCTACAACCCACAAGAGGTGGCTGACAACATCAGGCGCCGGTTGCGCAAAGAGCCGGCACTGGAGATGCACCCGTGGTACCGAGGGTTCAAGGTAGGGAGTGGCGACTCGTCGTTCGTTGCCCTTTGAAGCCCACCGTGACGCTATGCTGATTCCAGCGTGCAGGGCCTCATTGCCCGAGATGATGATGGCCCTTCTCCGCGCTACAAGTTTAGTGGCACCTGGGACAAACCCCATCCCCGTCTGCTGAGGATAACCGAGCTTCCTGTCGGCCAGTGGACCGAGAAATACAAAAAACACCTTGCGCAGATGAGAAACCCGAAGAAGAAGCAGGGGAAGCGCAATGCGGTGGCACCCTTACCCACCATAGAGGTACTCTCGCAGTCTCCTTCTGCGCATTCCCTTGCCCGCTCTTCCCCACCCAGGGTGGGAAGGACTCATCGCCTACCGGCTCTGCGTGCAGGACTACGCCGAGTTTCACACCGAGCTGACGGTGTGCTTTGTGGTGCGCCTGACCGACGCCTCGGCCAAGTGGGGTGACAAAGAAATCGAGGACGGGTGGCCAGAATGGCTTGGACCTCCTTAACATCGCGATGGCTCCCGCCGAGTACAACCTTACGCTCGTGAAGGATCTTGAGCTCCTCCTGCACCTTTTTGGGGTCGACCCCGGCCTGTTGCGTGAGCTCGGTGTCGGTCTTGTTCATCCACGTCTTGGTGAGGGTCTTCTCGATGGAGTTGCCCAGCATGTCGATCAGGTCGGAAACGAAGACGCGGTAGGAGCGCTTTTCGAGATTGAACACCAGGACATCCCCTTATCTCATTACATGTAAAACAAGTTCACAACAACGAACAGAGATATTCTCCCAAGCCGAAGAGCCCAAGGCCTTCCCCCTGCTCTTCCTTTCCTCTTCTCATGTGATCATTTCCGTCAGTGCGATGTGCGCCCTTTGGCCAGGAGATGAGCCTTGACCTCACGTCCTTCTTGAGCGATGGCGCATGGTGTACAGAACCAAACGGATAAGCAGTCCGTCCATTTGTTTGCCTGGCAATTTGGGGTCATTCACAATTAGTCGCCTCTAACAGCTTCACAGGTTGTGGCTACTGTTGCACAGGGTGGAGTGGATGATACCCGCAGGCCAAGGCCCTGGCGCATGATGTCTCTCCACCTCTATAGAGGTATGCTCCGCCCCAGATGTAGCCGAGCAGGAAGCTTGTGGTGCAGCTGCAGCCTGATCTGCAACATATTTGGCCTTTAGTCTTTGGAGGCAGTCCGCGCAGGTGAGACTCATCTGGTTGGTAGACCTCGAAGAGGTTGCTCCAGGTAATGCCATACTGTACACAGGAACAGAAGAAGGACCAAAGACCTGTAACCACGTCACCACCACATACATCAAGATGATGCACATATGTGCATGAGAGCCCATGTGAAGACCATTGCGTATGCTGCGTTGGGGGACATACAGATACTGCCATCGTCAAAGCATCCAAAGAGTCCGGCTTTGAAGTCTGCCATGTCGTTCGACTGTGTGCCTCTGGAGAAAAATAATGTAAAGAACAACAAGCTGCTCTCTTTAACATTCGGTGTGGTTGCTGTGTGCCTGCTTCGGTAACGAGGCGATTGTTACTTCCTATGTAATAACACCATCCCAAACCATTGGCCCATCCGGATTGCTATTTTAGACTACCTCTACATTGCCGGATCTGCGTCTGGGCCTCATCGTCCTGATGTTCGTCATCGCTGTCGCCAACATACTTTGTAAGTTCTCCCGCGGCAGGTCGCCAAGAAACTTGTTGATGAGGTCATCGTGTCCGGTCAGTATACTATTGCCTTTGAGCAGTAACTACGGGCCAAAGCATATCTTCAAAGGCCCTCTTTGTGTGGGCCTCTCCTCCTGCTCCCATGAAATGGACATCTATCTGTACATCATGGCGAAGGCTAGGATGTGTGGACCGCCACGTGCTCCTCTGCTTCTCATCCGCCCTGGCCCATACATGGATCCTCTGGGTCCTCCCACACGTAGCCATTCTACCACCTCAGACGACTCTGCAACCGCATGAAAACAATTCGCAAGCAGTGTCTATGAGAATAGGACGATGGCAAATTCTCAATGGAAGCCACACCACGGCCGAGTTTGATTTGGCGGTCCTGCATGACCACCGCACTCTGGCCCCACTGCTGCGGTTCTCGAGCCTCAGGCGTCGGACGCCTTCAACTGGCTCGTCAGCATCAGCACCGCCCACCCCAGCACCGTGAGGGAGAGGGGGGGGGGTCAGGAAGTTAAGGCAGGCCCGTTTTTCCTGTCTTTCTCAGCCTGGCAGCAGGTTGACTAGAGGTCACACACCACTTGAGGTTGGACTCCCTCCACACAGGGGTGTGTAGTCGTAGTAGGCGGCACACACTGGCCCACCCTCGCAGTCAAGAGCCAGACTGCCCCCGCTTTTAAGCCCATAGCGCATGCGCCACCGTCGTCATCAGAACGTAACATCACGCGGTGCAGTACTACTTGCTAGGAGGGAGGCAGAGCACCAAGTGCTTCCGCGGAGAACAACGCACAGTCCAGCGCACGGAAGGAAAGGGCCCAGAACTGAAGTTCTGCATTGAGAAAGAGGGCGCCCGCTTTGTTCATACTTGCGCGCCTCCCGCCTCACCAGCACTGCGGACAGGTAAGAAACAATGTTGGCTATTTCTACCCGGTTTGTGCACAGCCCTGCCCAAGAAGGGTTCCTCGTGCCGAGACCTCACAAACATGAATCCAACCAGCGAAAGGCCAAGTCTGAGGCTTCTGGTGTGGACTGCCGCCCACCCCACGCTTGCCATCTTCCTCGATGGCTTGTCATTCTCAGGATGTGCCCTTTGCCGTTCCACCCCCATCCCGATGTTTCTCTACTTGCCCTTCCCCAACGTCTTCCTATGTTGTGGAATTGTGGGATGGGGGTGGGATCACCAATGGCGGCAATGAGTTGATCACCTCATTGGAAAGGCGTGAGTCTGTCCATGCTGGATCTGTCTGTGTGTCTGTTCGCCGGCGAGTGTAAATCCAGGATGCAGAATACAAAGGCGTCCCCGGGGAGGAGAACAGAATCTTCCCTCATTATTCGTTAGATCAACCTCCATTCTCTGCTCCTTCACCATCTCAATACAGCACCTGTTCACCAAGCAAAGGCCGATAACTGTCGCCACAACTGGCAAGTCGAGAGGCAGACCTTAGGGTGGGCAGTGATACAAGCCAGGGTGCCCCGTGCTCACCACCAGAAAACAGAAACGGCAATTGGGGTAAACCCACCTTGGCATCTTGGCGAACACAAGCCTTCCTGAGGCACCTATAGTGGACAGAACGATTTGGGCGCGCCCATGGTAGACATGGTCACCCAGACACTGGACAGCCAGCCCAAACGTGCGGAGGAGACATGTTTTATTTGGAACCGCCTGCAGCAATCTGCAACAGCATTTCGGCCACCGCTTGCGATACAGGCGCACCGGTCGCTGTCTCTAACCACATCCACTGACCTTCCGGATTACACTCGAGAAAGACATATTCCTCTTCTCCATCGGTTCGACGGCGGACCAAGAAGTCATACGCCCCGAAGTTGATCCCGAACTCGTCCTGAAAGCTTCTGATGGCCGAAGCCAAACGGGGTGGCGTCTCGATCAACTCGTACATGTCTCCTAAGATCTCTCGTCGCCAGTCCAGGCTCGTCTCGGGAGATGCTTGCGAAGAGATCTTGACGCAGAAGATGCGTTCGCCCACTACAGTAACGCGAAAGTCACACTCTCTAGTGACAAGTTCTTGAAAGATGCCGGGCGCCCTGTGGATACTGCACTTCTCGTGCGGCACCTGCGCCAAGGCAAGCTTGTTGCAGAAAACGATTCCACTTCCTGCCCGAAATGAATTAGTGCTTCCCCAACCGACTAAAACACAAAGGGGGGGGGGAACGAAACCTGGAATAAACAAGGTTCGGTGAGGCTTGTAAACGATGGCTTCGTGCAAGCGAAAGCGGGCCAGGACTGCGTCGGAGTCGTTGGTGAACAAAGTGTCGGGGATCACCATACCAAGCCGAGCAGCGGCCTGGAGCTGCCGTGGCTTGGACTGCGCCGCGGCGGATTGGCTTGGTACATTCAGGAACTTTTCAGACCCGACGTAAGCTTCGAGGGCGCGTAGTGTGTGCCACCACTCCTCAAAGACGAAGTCTTCGACCAGCTTCTCCTGATTGGTTTTCCATTCGTACACGGGGGTGGCCTTCCAGCGGTACCACACAGCATCGATTTCATCAAAGTTCCAACGGCGGTGGGGTGTCGTTACGGCTCCTCCTTGGCCAGCCGCGGTCACCCAGATTTCAAGCGTGTGCCCCTCCTTTTGTGGGTCGAAAAGGATCACTTGCGCGCCAAGCTTCTCCAGCCACTCCTTGACCCTCGAGGTGTGAGGATCCTCTTCAAGCCCAACAATCAAGAGCTTGGCCTCTGGGCGGAGCGTCATTTTGCGGTGGTGAGTGCAGAAAAAAAGTGCTGGGCCGAAGCGGGGGAATAACACTACCCAGATAGGTTACAGTTGGCAGGGAGACCAAGCGTGTCGCTCAGCGATGGTAACCGTAAAGACTTTTTTCACTTCTGTATCCTATGGTTGCCTTGGAGTTGTCCTCGCCGCCGAGGTGCAAAGAAAACATTTTTCTTTGTCCGTTTCTGTTGTGCACACTAGCTCCCCCCCTCATTTGGGCCATCTAAGCACAGGTTCTGTGTGCCGATGGCCCACAAACTCGTCCTTGGACTCATTGTGATGAGCGACTCATTGCAACTCAAGATTTGTTGTGATTTCGTTAAATTCAACAAACATCCCTTCAGGACACCCACGTTAAGGTGGCTATTTTCGCACCGCAAGAAGAGGACCCAAAGAGTGCACCCAGTACCATGCGCACTGCTCTCTAAGAACAAGTTTTCTTTTCAAAAGGTGATGACTAGCGGCCGCGGGGCATGATAATGATGGCCTACCAGTCTTTATTGTAGTCCACCGTAGCGTCTTTGCTGCCGCCTGGCCCCAAGGTGACTTGGCTTGATGCTTGGTTAGTTTCTCCGTGCACGCGTAAGGGCTCAACTTGCTCCAAGAACTTGACCGCGAGGGGGGCTGGCTTAGCTACTAAATCGCAAAGGCCTTGTTGGCTGGTGGGCGACAGAACAGCAGCTGCAGACATGTGGTGTGTGGTGGTTTTCTTTTTTGTTGTGGTTGTGTGTTGGCGGGAGGGTACAAGCAACAACAGTCCGGACTGGTAAAAGGAGGTGGTGCATTTTCACCGAAGGGCTGCCGTCTTTAAGGTGGCGGCGCAACTAGTTAAAATTCGCGTAGCCCTCAGCGCCTGTTTGACCAAACGCCCCGAACATACAAGAACACACCCACACCCACACCCACACACACAGCAAGCGATGGGGAAGTGCTCTCGTTGTGGCTGCCAGGCCTTCTGTTGGAATCCGGTTTCTACCGCTCGGAAGCTGCGCTGTGAACTGCAACACAGCCACAACGACTCCTGCTACGAAAAGAGGCCTTACGCAACTGCACGTGCGGTCACCACTGGAACTACCACGCTTAGTCAACCATTTTGGTTGAAGAAGCCCCTGCGCTTCCCTCTTCTTGACGACAAAACGCCTGTTGGTGGCTGCTGGCCCACCCAGGAATGTGGGCAATTTTTTTAAAAAAACGTTCCTTAGCGACAGCAATTAAACTGGTCTCTCGGTTACGTTGAACCCACAAGCCAGGTAGCGCCGAAACAGGCCCTGATCCTTCCTCACCCATGAGTGGCACGTTCAACCACAGCGGCCCTGCCGCCGAGCCGCTCCCTACGCCGCCGAGCCCAGCGACTGGAACGAAGGAAGAGGGAGAAGGAAAGGGGAAGGAAGAGGAAGAAGATGAAGATGAAGATGAGGATGAGGAGAATTTATTAAAAGTAAACGATCCGACAGTTCGGAAAACACACGAGGCACGGTGGAAATGGTACGCCGTGGTGCGCGCGGAAGAAGACCGGAGGCGAGAGGAAAAGGCTCTGTTGGCTCTAAATGAAAGCGACAACGACGAAAGTGCCCCGTGGGTTGGGAAGCCTAGAAACTCCGCTGAAATCGAAGCTGAACAAGCCAAGTTCATTCTTAGGCATGTACATGAGAAAGACCGACTTGCGCGGGCCAAGGCCAAGCAGCGGTGGGGCTGGCGGCAGGCGGTGGAAGCGGAAGCCGATAGGAGGCGAGCGAGGGAAGAGACGCGGAAGCAAAAGCTCGAGGAGAAGCAAGCCGAAACTGACCAAAAGCTCATGTCGTCTATCGCCCTCGTCGCAACTGCCGGTTCGATGGCTACCCAGCAAGCGGTGGGGTTGTTCAGCTACATTGGAACTACAGAGGACGACGCGGCAGAGAAGTTCGGTACTCGAGGCATTGCCTACATTGTTCTGTGCAGTGTAGGTCTCGCGATGCTGCTGGCCGAAGTCGTCCTTCTTCTGCTCTACTTCCACTGCGTCAGGAACCGAATGGCGACGATCGTCGGGCATACCGCACACGCGATAGTGATTATCTTTGTTGGTCTTTTATTTGCTGCGGCTGACGGTCTCCTGGGCAACAAGGCAGGGTCTTGATGACCTAGTAACTCTTCAACTTTTGTTTTTGATTTATGACAATAATAATAATAATAATAAAAAAAATAGCATTAGATAGCTGCTTGCACTTCACCCCGGTGGGTACCACAAGACTCGGATTGGGAATATAAGATCTGAAATGCTTGAGGAACCTCTGCTCAATGTGCTGAAGGAACAGGTAGAGCTCCTTGCGCAATGGCAGGGTCCTTGGGTGCCACTTGTTGTGGATGCATTTGATCCAGCGGCCTCTACCCTGAGCACCACTGGTGGTGCTCAGGGTAACTGGTGGTGTACACCCAGTTGCTGCTCGCCGAGGGGAACTAACTGCCTAACCATCGACCGTCGCTTGCCCTAGGACCCTCCGCACAACAACAGCAACCTTATTTATTAGTTTTGTTATTTATTAGTATTAGTCTTCTTATTGATACAATAACTTATTAGTTTTATTAGTATTATTATTAGTGTTATTCTTTTATTATAACGAGTTTGGATCTCTCTCGCGCCAGTGCTGTGTGTACCTTGTTTGTCATTCCGCCGGTCATCATGCTGTCGTGGCGGGGCTCGAGGGCTCACCAAGGCCCGCGATCTTGGCCTCTACCGGCAATGCAGCAACCTCGGGACAGATAGAAGCCTACGCCTGTAGGCGAGGCACAACCCTGCCAGACCTGGGAGTATGGCATCGCGCGGATTTTCACCAGGCCCCTCATCACGACCGCTTCCCATCGCTATCTGTGCTGCTTCTTCTCTGCGCGCTGTTACTGCCAGCGGAACCACGACTACTACGACTACTACCACCCCCACGTCCCCACCAAGCCGCTGGCCCCGCGCGAGCGCAAGGGCGCCACGTGACGGACATGCAAGCCAGGTCAGAGCGCGGCTGCGCGGCCAGCAGAGGCGGCTGCCATGACACACAGCGAGCACGGATATCCGTGGCGAGTGCCAGAGAGGCAGCATGGCTTAATGTGGATAGGTCGACCGGCGTCGATCGGCCGTTGCATTGGCCTCGCAGGGCCGTGTGGCGTGACGCTCAGCCCAAGCATGTACCTCAAAGGAAACAATACAGGCACGACACGCTTCCCGGGTGCTATTCCCCTCGAAAGAGCGGCGGCGTGTAACCTGTGCCGGGTGATGGGCTAGGTGAGAGCTACCATCCATGGCGCTCGCGTGTATAAGAAGGCCCACCCAGACACTGGCATCCAGGACGGCCAGTGTGGTGCCACCTCGCACGCCCGTGTAGCACCCCGCCAAAGATGGCGCCTATGCAGCTTGACAACACCCACAACTGCAAATCCGAACGCGACTGCGAGTTGCATTCGGGTTCGGATTCCAAATACCGGGCTGTAGCCGACTATTTCAGGCTCTGTTTCACAAGGAAGGCGCAGGTTCGATCCCTACCGGCATCGAACACGCCTGCGAGTCAATAACGAAGTAGTATCAACAAAGCGCCCTTCCCCCTCTACAACGTCATCGGTCCACGAGGTCAATCTAGACTACAACGTTCACGTCTCCCCACCTGCACAGCCCCTGGTCGATTTTTTGGCAGCAGTTTTTGATTTTTCTCGTTGCCCCAGTGCTCATGGTCATTTCAGGCAAAGGGGCAAGCGAGTGGGGTATTTTGACAGAGGCAAGGGAAGAGCAAGCACCAAGAGACAAGGGGAAGGAACACCCATTGGTAGACTTTTTTTTTTTTTGGCCCACCAGGAGCCCACGAAGAAGAAGGAAGGGCTGGAGGAAGAGCAACGGCAGGGCGAAGAGAGCAAGGGGAAGGCCTTTGCTTTTCGGCGTTGGCCTCACCGCATTGGTCGATTTTTTCTGCGACATTTTATTTTTCCTTTTGAAAATTGTCCCGCCACAATAAGAAAGGGGACGGGACGAAGAGAGCAAGGGCAAGGGGAAGCGCAAGGGGAAGGCCTTGCTTCGGCGCTGCGTCTTGGTGTGGCCTCGTCCCATTGGTTGGCGAGTTTTCCAGCGACGATTTTTTTTCCGTTGGGCCCAATACCACCCTCTTTCTGTAGCCCCAGTGCGCCTTGATGAACTTGACTGTCTCGTGCGTCACCTGCGGTGGTGTGCCATCGAACCCTGCATCGAGACCGTTCTCCAATGCCTCCTCACTCATTGGATCGACCAGCGACAGGCCGCCGGCAGAGAGGCCCTAGGGTAAGGCCCCCAGTGGCGACCCCATGAAGGACGTTGTGCCCAACTGGGGCCATCGAAAATGCTTCTCTCCAGCAGTGTTTTGTTGCGTCGGCGGAGGCGCCCTGGAGGGCGGTTGCCAATTCTGCTTTTGATGGTACCAGTTGGCACACACACACACACACACACACACCCACGAGAGAGAGGGAGAGAGAGAGAGTGAGCCCTCTCCCCACCGTGCCAATGTGCTCCTCCGAGGCCATAACAAAGGGGGTGATGTTCGAGAGACCTTTCTGCTGGTTCATCCCCTTCGACATCGCCCCGCCCCGCAGAAGCCCCCCGCCCCGCCGAACCTGGAGATGAAAAGGGCCAATCAATGTGGGCTCGCTTGTTGCTGCCAGACTCTGCCCGGAAGTGTTGCTGATGTTGTTCGACAGCGCACCGCACCACCTTGGCCACAACTCGCTCGGCTGCTGTCCTGACGGAGGCAGTGAAAACTGGCAGACGTCGCGCCACCCGAGCCCGCGTCCAGCCTCGTCGTCGCGTGTATGGCAAGGGAGCGACAACTTCCAGGCGCCTACCCAGCAGGTCAACTCCCGCTTTCACCGTTCTGGCGTGCATTACAAGGCTCAGCGGCAACTTTGAGTCCATGATGGCTGTCGCTATCTCGCACACCTCTGTTGCTCCAAGATGGCGGCAGTTGCTCGAAAGCATATGTGTGAGAGTAGTATTCTTATCGCTTAGCGTGGGCGTTCTTTTACCTGCCACCTTACCAGTGACTTGTGCGAGGGCTACAGCTCAAACCAAGGCAAGAATTGTCTCAATAACGCCACGCGTTGTGACCGGCCATGGCGTCAGCCCAGGACCCAAGACAGAGAGTGTACCCTGGAGAGTCACGTTGGTCGTCTGGCTGCTCTCTTTTGGTTCATTGCATCTTTTTCAAGGAGAAGGGTCGCCACTGGGCTTCTTGTCCGCGTTTGCCCCTCACGGCGCCCACTTCAAAGCAGAGCATGCCCTCACCCTCGGAACGATGCTGGTCCACTCTGTCTCAATAAAGGCCGTCCTCCTTCATCCTCAGGGTTATCCTCCTCCCACCACTGCTTTCGTATCTCGTGGTTGCGCTCTTCTTCGCCTGGACTTTCGCGACTTTGCTAGTTCACCGTCCAAAGGGACGCCGCACATGATGACGCAGGGAGACCCATGAGAGGAGGGGGGCAGACCTGCCATGTCTCCCCAGGACATGCGCCACACATCAGGATATAACACTCTTGGTCCCAGTAGGGATTCTCCTCCCTCCGTCTCCGAATGAACTCTTCCTCTCTCTCGCGCCTATCTCGCTCTTCTCGCCCGCTTCGTTCCGTCTTCCTCTCCTTCCCGTTCAGCCAGAGATTCCCAGCCTGTGATGCGGGGCACGCAGAAAACTCAGAAATTCGGGCATGGAATTCTCTAGCCTTCTGGTGACATGAAGCAGGGAGAACTCCCATACCTGCCCCCCCCCCC
>CDFB01047566.1:0-10951 GCA_000826425.1 Acanthamoeba lugdunensis | reverse complement strand
GAGAGCTTAGAGCTCAAAGTTGAGCTGGTAGACGTTGCCCAGCGAGTCGCCGGCAGCAGAGAGCGAGGCCGACGAGCAGAGGGCGGTGGCGGGCGCCTTGGTGAAGAAGCGGCCAGAGGGCGCCGGATCGGTGACGCTGAGCACGTCGGCCACGCGGTGGGCCGTGATGCAGCCGTCGTACGAGGCCGAGAGCAGATGGGCGCCATCGGCGGTGAAGGCCAGCGCGCTGACGCGCTTGGTGTGCGGGCGGAAGGAGCGGGTGGTGCGCCGCTCGACGTGGGTCAGCACCACCGTGGCGTCGTAGGAGGCCGACGCGAGGTACTTGCTGTCGGGCGAGAAGGCCAGGGCGACGACCCAGTTGGCGTGGTGGGTGAAGGTGTGGATGCGCGCGCCGGTGGTGGAGTCCCACAAGATGACGGTCTGATCGTGCGAGGCCGTGGCGATGCGCGAGCCGTCGGGCGAGAAGGCGCAGGCGTTGACCCAGTCCGTGTGGCCTCGGAGTGTGAGATGCAGGGTGCCCTTGATGGGGTCGGACACGCACACGGTGTTGTCCCACGAGGCCGACGCCACGCGCGCGCCGTTGGGCGAGAAGCACACCCAGCGGACTGAGTTGGTGTGGTGGCGCATGGTGCGGAGGTGGTCGCCCTCCCGGCCGCTCCACACCTTGAGCGAGAAGTCATCCGAGGCCGAGACCACGGTGGCGCCGTCGGGCGACACGGCGACGCAGTTGATCGGCTGGTCGTGGCCGGCGAGGGCGGTGCGCGGGCGGTTGGTGCGCGTGTCCCACAGCTTGATGCTGCCGTCCCTCGAGGCGGTGGCCAGCACGCGCGCGGAGGAGGCCAGGGCGCAGGCGGTGACCCACTGCGAGTGGCCGGCGATCTCGCGCTGGGCGCCGGCGTTCCACACCTTGACCGTGCAGTCGTCCGACGTGGAGACGATCTGGTCGCGGTCGGGGCAGTACTTGACCTGCCGGATGGCGTCGGCGTGGCCCTGCAGGGTGGTGATCTCCTGGCCGGCCTCGGCGTCCCACAGCCGAACGGTGCCGTCCTCCGACGACGACACGAACGTGGTGCCGGTCCGGGCGAAACGCACGCAGCTCACGCGGCCCGAGTGTCCGCGGAGGGCGGTGACCTCGTGGGCCTTGACCGGGTCCCAGATCTTGAGGGTGCCGTCGAGCGAGGCCGAGACGAGGTACTTGCCGTCGGCCGAGAAGGCGGCAGCGCTTACAGCGCCCATGTGGCCGCGCAGGGTGGCGATCTCGTTGCCCGCGCGCACGTCCCACAGCTTCATGTTGTAGTCCCACGAGCACGAGACCACCTTCTTGCCGTCGGCCGAGAAGGCACAGCGCGTGAGCCAGTCCATGTGGCCCTTGAAGATCTTCTTGACGTCGCCCGTCTCGGGGCTCCAGATCCGCAGCGAGTTGTCCCTCGACGACGAGGCCACGCGCTTGCCATCGGGCGCCCACGCGCAGCCGGTGACGCGGTTGGTATGGCCCTTGATCTCCTTCTCCTCGACGCCGGACTCAGTGTCCCAGATCTTGAGGGTGAAGTCGTCGGACGCCGACAGGATCTTGGCGCCGTCGGGCGAGAAGCAGGCGTCGTTGACGCAGTCGCGGTGGCCGGTCAGGGTGCGCGCGAGGGAGCCGTCGCGGGCGGACCACAGCTTAAGCGAGCCGTCGTCGGAGGTGGTCAGGATGTAGCTGCCGCCGGGGGAGAAGAGCACGGCGTTGACGGTCCGCGTGTGCCCGCGGATGTAGAACACGATCTCGCCCGAGAGCACGTCCCACACGGCCACGGTGCAGTCGGCCAGGGCTGCGACGATGCGGCGGCCGTCGGGCGAGATGTCGCAGGCGTTGAGGGACATGTCAGCCACGCCCATCTTGGTGATCTCGCGACCACCGAGCGCGTCCCACACCTTCACGGTCTGATCGTCTGAGGCCGAGACCAGGTGGCGGCCGTCGGGCGAGAAGGCGCAGGCGTTGACGGCCTTGGAGTGGCCCTCGAGCGTGGTGACGATCTCGCCGGTACGCGCGTCCCACACGCGAAGCGTGGTGTCCACCGATGTCGACACAATCTGTGCGCCGGTGGGCGAGAACTGGACGGAGCGGACCGACTTGGAGTGGCCCGAGAAGGTGCGCACCTCGGTGCCCTGCTCAACGTCCCACAGCTTGACGCTCGAGTCCCACGAGGCCGACACGATCTGGCGGCCGTCGGGCGAGAAGGCGACGGCGTTGACGGGCTTGGTGTGGCCGTGGAAGGTCTTGAGGAGCTGGCCCGAGTAGCCGTCCCACAGGCGCACGGTGCAGTCCCACGAGGCCGAAGCGATGCGCTGGCCGTCGTTCGAGAAGGCGCACGCGTTGACGCGCCGGCCGTGACCGCGCAGGGTGGCCACCTCCACGCCGGCGCGGGTGTCCCAGATCTTAAGGGTGCCGTCCCACGAGGCCGAGACGATCCGTGCGCCGTCGTAGGAGTAGGCACAGGCCACTACCCAGTTGGTGTGGCCCAGCAGGGTGGCGCTCTCAGCGCCCGTGGCGGCGTCACAGATGCGGAGGGTGCCGTCGCGCGAGGCCAGCACGAGCTCCTTGCCGTCGGGCGAGAAGGCGCAGGCCAGCACCGGGTCGCGCTCCGACGCGAGGGTGAGCTTGCAGGCACCCTGGTCCTGCGGCTTGTTGATCCAGCGCACCCAACCGTCGGCGCTGCCGGCCGAGAGCAGGCCCTGTGCGGCCTGCGCGGGCGCCGAGGAGTCGGGCTGGTTGGCGGCCTGCTGGAGAGTGAGGTCCGGGTACCGGCCCAAGATGTGGGCGTTGCCGGCGAAGAAGGCCTGGAACTGCTCGAGGCGCTCCCGGCCGTCCCACTGGTGCTCGGTGGCCAGGGCCTCGTTGTAGTCGTTGAGCAGGTCGAAGGCCATGCCGAGCCTGCACTTGAGCTTGACGAAGCTGAGGTCGCACAGCACCGACTCGAGCTCGTCCCACATCTGGGCCTTGGCCAGGTGGTGCGGAAGCTCGCTGATGGCCCGGCGGTCGTCCACCCACTGCCAGGCGTCATTGCCGGAGCCCGACGGCACGCGCGCGCGCTGGAGGAAGTAGTTGGCCAGCTGCTTCTGAACGCGCAGCTCGTTGTTGCGGATGGAGAGGTAGCGCTTGCGCACGGAGATCTCCATCTGGGCGTGGAAGAAGGAGAGGGCGTCCTCGCCCGAGGGACCGACGGGGCGGAAGAAGGGCTGGAGGGCAGCGAAGATGGTGGCCCACACGGCGCGGGGAAGCTCGGCCTCCTTCTTCTTGTCGCGGGCAAGGATGGTGAGGAGCTCGGCCTCGAGCAGGCCGGCGCGCGAGGCGACGAGGAGGGAGAGGGTGAGCTTGAGGGTCTCCTTCTCGTGGTCGGACTCGAGCCGGTGGAGCAGCTCGTCGAACAGCTTGGGCACGGTGCCGCCCAGGGTCTTGATCTTGTTGGACAGCTGTTCGTAGAGACCGAACAGGCGCAGCTCCTCGCAGGCGAGCACGAGGTAGAGCGGCTTGTGCGACTCGGGCTTGCGCAGGAGGACGCGCATTTGGTTGTTGCCGGGCGCCTCGTCGAGCTTCTTGCGGTACTCGGCCAGCACGGCGCGCACGAGGGACTTACGGTGGTTCTCCTCGAGCGGCCCGACTGCGATCTCGGGCGGCTGCGGCTTGCGGTGGCGCAGGGCGTGGTGCGAGGGCGTGTCGGCATGGGTAGAGACCACCATGCGCACGCGGGTCGAGCCCGGCAGCCAGTCGAGCGCCTTATCCTTGGCCTCCATCTGGTTGATGCCGTCGATGAGGATCACCACCTTGCGCCCGCCGGCGGCGAATCCGGCGGCCTCGAGCACGCTGCCAAAGACCTGGCGCAGCTCCTTCTCCTCCTCGGGCACCTCCTCGCTCAGCTGCAGCTGCTCCTTGAGCTCGAGCGCGATGCGGAGCAGGGCGTGGCGGATGTCGCGCGCCTCGGTGGCCGCGCCCACGTAGTGCGCGATCACGAGCGCCTCCGAGTTCTTGTCGGCGTAGAGGCGCGAGAACTGGGCCACCAGGGCCGACTTACCCGAGCCGGGTTCGCCCGTGACCACCAGCGGGCCGGGTTCGTCCCCATCGACGAACTTGGTCATCGTCTTGATGAGGTCGTCCCGGCCGACGAACACGCGCGTGCGGGAGATGGCGTACTCCTCGTGGCTTTCGCGCGCCACGCTCAGGCGGTTTTCGTCAGTGCCCAGGGCCGACACTTCGGGGAAGGTGCGGCAGATGCCCTTCCACAGGTCCTCGAGAATGTGGCGGCCGAACTGCTCCAGGCGGTCCACCATCGGCTTGCCGCCCACGACGCCGGCCCAGCCGCAGCTGTAGTTGCGCGAGCGGTCGGGGAACGTGGCCCGGATCTCCTGCTTGAGGGCCTTGAGCCGCTCCTGCGCGTGCGCGTCCTCGGCGGAGAAGTCCGCCTGCACGGCCTCGTCGGTGATCGACGACGCAAAGGCCGGGTTACGGAAGTAGAAGTAGGACTCGGCGGCGCTGGGGCAGCGGAGGGCGCCGTAGAACATCTCGAGCTCGGTGATGGACCGGTTCTGCGGGTACTTCTTGGCCCACAGGTAGCGCGGCTCCTCGGGCAGCTCGTAGGCGGCCGGGCGCCAACCGTAGCGCTCGCCGAGGAGGCCGATGAAGAACGGACGGCAGCGGTCGATTTCGTTGAGACAGATGTGGAGCGCGCCCTCGGTCTCGGCCTCCTCCTGCGTGACGCCCCAACGGAGATCGACGTCGTAGAAGTGGAGGCGGCGCTTGCGGCAGCGCTCGCGCAGCTCGGGGAACACGTAGCGGACGAGGTAGTCGCGCTCGCCGTGCATGTCGCGGAAGGTGGACGACACGAACACGCGCACGGCGCGCCACTTGCCGCTGCGCACCTTCTCGACCTGCTCCTCGACGCGCCTCTTCTCGCGTTCGTCGACCTCGCGCTCCTCGGCCTCCTCCTCGGCCTGCATGCGGCGGGCCTCCTCCTCCTTGGCGGCCTTGGCCTGGGCGTCGTCGGCCTCGTCGTCATCGTCGAACAGGAAGCTCTTGCGGCCGCTCAGCGTGAAGGGCTTGCGCACGGCGCGCGAGCGGAACGGGTTCGAGTAGGTCGACGACGTGTAGCCGAAGCCGCGCTTGAGCTCGCGCGGCTTGACCGCCGGCGTCTGGATGCCCTTCTCCTTGTCGATGTGGTCGATGTAGTGCAGCTGGTTGCTGTCGCCGCGCTCGGCAATGTAGCGCAGAATAGCGTCCGAGAAGCCCGAGATGAGCACGTCGTTGGGGTGGCGGTCGCCCGAGGCCTCCATCGACTTGCCCGCCGAGCCCAGGTTGACCGACACGAACATGAGCTCCGGGTTGACCTCCTGCCGGTACTTCTTGAGGATGCCGGCCAGCTGGGCATCGTGCTCGGGGTAGAGCATGGTGTCGTTGAGCACGATCAGGTTGTCGATCACCTTACGCTCGCGGATGGCCTCCTCGAGGTAGTCGAACGGGAACTGGAAGCTGTGGTCGGCCAGCTCGCCCGACGCGGCGCGTTCGAGGACCGTCGCCATGTTGTCGAGCACCGTGCCCTCGCGGAGCTCGACGCCCAGGTGGCTCTGCGTGTGCGAGCCGGGCGCGCCGACGATGCGGAAGTCGCACTCCTCGCACATGTACTTGCACATGAGGCCCAGGAGCACGCCCACGTCGAGCAGGGTGCGCACGCTGCCCATGCCCCGAGCGCTCTTGCAGCCGCCCTTCATCGACTCGGCGATGGAGCAGAACACCACCGTGTTGCCGCGGATGGGTTTCACGTTGTGCACCGTGGCGAACTTGACCGCGTTGTCGAGCGCCTCGCGGTACTTGCGGATCAGGCCCTCGTCGGGCATGTTCTTGGGCACGATCACCTTCTTCGGGCGTTCGCCCTTCTCGCCGGGCTTGGCCGCGCCCTTCTTGCCCTTGGCGCCCTTCCCCTTGGCGGGCGCCGCCTTCTGGCCGGCCTTGACGCCCGAGGCCTTGGCCTCCTTGATCTCTTGCCGCAGCTTCTCGATGTCGACCGCGATGGCCTCGTAGGCCGAGAAGAAGCGGAACGGGAACTGCTTGCTGCGCGCGATGGTCTCCTCGTTGTTGAGCTTGTTCATGGCCCAGCGGTGGTACTTGTAGTCGACGCCGGTCAGGATGAGGTTGCGCAGGTTGCGCAGCATGGCCATGAAGGGCAGCTTCTTGTGGTCGATGAGCTCCTCCCACGTCTCGGCCTTGTTGCCCTTGGCCGACAGCAGCGTCTCCCAGGTCTCGGGCACCGGCAGCTTCAGGCGGCTGCCGGCCTTGGCGGGCTCGAACACGCCCGGCAGGCCCGAGCGGCGGAAGTCGGTCTCGTTGGCCGGGTACTTCTTGCCCAGAAGGCACATGACGTGGTAGACCGGCGCGTCGATGTGCAGCTGGCGCACCATCTGCTTGAGCGTCAGCGTGGACTTGCCGCCGGCATCTGGCTTGGGCGGCGGCGCTCCCTTGGCGCCGGCCTTCTTGGCCTTTTGCTTGCTGCGCTTAAGCTTGCCCTGCTTGTTGTACTGTTGTCGAGCACGTCCAGACATTAGCCAATTTTGTATTTTTACGAATTGTAAATAAAATAATAATAAAATAATGAGAACCAGGCGACCAGCACGAACAAAAACAAATAAGTAAATAAATCAAAAAAAAAAGGGTACCTTGCCGAGCTGGTAGGTGTCAAAGTCGGGGAACTTGAAGAGCATGGCCTTACGGAGGGCGGTGGGGAGGGCGCGGCCGGCGAGGGCGCGGTTGGGCAGCATCTGGTAGAGCGCAGCGACGTCGAGCCAGTCGGAGGGCAGGTTGATGACGTGCTTGAAGTACTTCTTGAGGAAGGGGGCCGACTCCTTGTAGTTGGCGGCGAGCGCAACCAAGAAGTTGGCGGTCGAGCGGATGTTGAGATCATTCCGCACGTAGACTGCGAGCTTGAGCAGGAATTCGGGATCGACCTGCACAATCTGCTCGACGAGATTGACCACTGTCTGCGCGCCCGTGTCGTCTTCCTTGTCGAAGCGCGGCTCGGCGATCATGGAGGCGCAGATGGTGTTGACCAGGTTCGTCTTGAGTTGCTTCAAGTCAGCTCTCTTCTCATGCTCGGTGAAACTTTCCATCTTGTTCGTTTTCACTGGTGGAGAGGTTCCGAGGTGGCTAAAGAGAGTGTTCTAACTGGGGGGCGACGTGAGGCAAGCTGAAGATGAATGAAAACCTGAGCCTGTCCCGCTACTCAGCTCCACACCGACAACGCTTGACCACAATTCTCTCAAACTCAGAATATTTCCGGATTTAATTTTCTTCGCTATTTTTATGTGCTTTACTGAAAAATGAACTGTCGACATTGCCGACAGCTCTTTGCGACAGCGGAGCGTTGGCGGGAAAGAGGCCAGAGAAAAGGCGCCAAAACACAAGGGGGGACGAAGGAATCGCATCGACAGGTTCCCACATCCACCTTTACGCGAGGGAGAAGACAATGGAAGAGGCCGCTGCACCCCTCCCGACGAAGGGGCGGTTGGTGATTTGGAAGCTGGTCTTGGAGAACTTCAAATCGTATGCGGGCAAACGCGTTGTAGGACCATTTCACAAGGTACTCATGAGGACCAATTTCTTGGACAGACACTCGTGCATGTATCGTGTACTTAGCGTGCGCTCCCACGTAGTGCTTCACGGCAATCGTTGGACCGAACGGCAGCGGCAAATCGAACGTCATCGATGCCCTCCTCTTCGTGTTCGGAAAGCGCGCGAAGCAGCTTCGTCAGGGCAAGGTGAGCGAGCTCCTCCACTTCTCGGAGAACCATCAGAACATCCAATCTGCCAAGGTGTCCGTCTACTTCCACGAGATCATCGACAAGGTAGAGCTCGCCACCATCTTTTTTCGTTTATGTGATTGCCGGTTTTTAATCCGTGCTGCAGCCCAACGACCAGTACGAAGTCGTGCCAGACAGCACGTTGGTCATCTCGCGAGTGGCCTACAAGAACAACTCGTCCAAATACTTCATCAACGACGACGCGAGCACGTTCACCGACGTCACCAACCTGCTCAAGACGCGCGGCATCGACCTCGACCACAACCGGTTCCTCATCCTCCAAGGCGAGGTCGAGCAGATCGCCATGATGAAGCCCAAGGCGCAAACACAGCACGACGTCGGCATGCTCGAGTACCTCGAGGACATCATCGGCTCCATCGTCTACGTGGAGAAGATCGAAAAAGCCGCTGAGATGGTGGAGAAGCTCAATGAAGAGCGTAACGAAAAGGTGCGCTTCACTCTCACTCGAATGACTCGCTGCGGGGCTACTGCTCACCGCCTTCATAATGATGTGACACTTTCGCAGGTCAATCGAGTCAAGGTAGCCGAGAAGGAGAGAGACCACCTCGAAGAGGCAAAGAACGAAGCGATGGAATACGTGACGAAGGAGAAGGAACTGCTGGAGAAGCAGTCGATGCTGTATCAGCTCCGTCGATCCGAAGCCGATACCAAGGCGGCCGGCGTGCTGAAGAAGAAGAGCGAGGCCGAGGCCAAGTGGAAAGAAGAGAAGGAGCGCATGAACCAGCTCAAGGCCGCTCTCAACACCAAGGAGAACGAGTACAAGAAGGAGAAGGACGAGTTCGGAAGGATGGCCAAGGAGATGGGTAACGCCAAGGCCGAGTGGGCTGTCTACGAACGCAAACACATCCAGCTAGAGCAAGACATCAAGCATCTCAAGGAAAAGCGTAAGACTCTCGCGGAGGAGATCAAGAAGAACGAGAAGAAGGCCCAAGAAAAGCTCGAGGACGCCGAAGCCGCCAGCAAGGAGGCGGACGAGTGCGCTGACGAACTGGGACAGCTCGAAGCGGCGGCGGCCGAGGAAGAGGCCAAGCTCGAGGTCATTCTCGAGAGCCTCAAGGGCGAGACCGCGGGCCTACACGACGCCATGGAAGAGAAGCAAAAGGAGTTCATGCCCTTCCAGAAGCGCCTGCACGCCGCCCAGGCCGAGGTCAACTTGGCCAAGTCGCAGCGCGATCTTCTCGCCCAGCGCCCGGCTCTCGTCGCCACCAAGCTAGCGGACTCCGAGAAGCAGCTGACCGACGTCAAGGCCGCCATTGTCGAGAAGAAGGCGCTCCTCGAGACCACTCGGACCCGCCAGACTCAGGCGCAGGCGCGTGCGAAGGAGCTCGAAAAGCAGGTGGTACGGTCTCGGGAGGAAGAGCAAAAGCTAGCAGCCGAAGTACGCCGACTGCAGTCGACCATCGAACACACGAAGGAGACTGCTCGGGCACAGACCCAGCGTTCCACTCTGCTCACGCGGCTGATGGACGCCGCGCGATCCGGAACTCTCAAGGGCATCAGAGGTCGTCTGGGCGACCTTGGCTCGATCGATCCGAAGTATGACGTCGCTATCTCCACGGCGGGTCCTTCCCTCGATCACATCGTACGTATTTGACCATCACCGCAGCGCAATGGCTCACGAACATTCGCTAAGCCTCCGCATTGAACGCATCGTAGGTGGCGGAGACCGTCGAGGCAGCATCTGCTGCGATCGCGTTCCTCAAGAAGGAGATGCTTGGCTCAACCAGCTTCATCGTGCTGGAGAAGATCGAGTACCTGCGCCGAAGCATGGGTCCTTTCACTGCCCCTGAGGGTGTGCCTCGGCTGTACGATCTGGTCAAGTCCAAGAAGCCCGAATACGCCACGGCCTTCTACTTTGCCCTTCGCGATTCCCTTGTGGCGAAGGACCTGGAACAGGTACTGTCTCCACTCGCATCTCTCGACAACCTGGCCCCGTCAGAGCGTGCAGTTGCTCACACATGCACTCACAGGCACGGAGGATTGCCTACGGACCCACGCGCTACCGAGTCGTGACGCTCACTGGTGAGCTGATCGACGTTCACGGCACCATGTCGGGAGGAGGCAATACCTCCACATCAGGTACCGCTTCTGCTTTCTTGGATTGGTGCCCATGAGCCAGGACCCTTAATGATCGCACCCCACAGGCCGTATGAACACGGTTGCGCATACCGAGGAGGATGCAACGTCGAGCAAGGACTTCAAGGTCATGGCAAAGGAGCTCGAGAAGCACTCGGCGGCGCTTCAGCAGCTGCGCGCACAGCGGGAGCAGGAGGAAACGGAGCTGGAGGCCTTGAGGAAGGAGCTCGAGCATCTGCCCGTCCAAGCCAGGAAGCTCGCCATGGACGTTGAGGCGCTCACCAAGCAGAGCGCAGACCTCAAGGCTCGCGTCAAACAGCTCCAACCTCAGGTACCTCGTCCTTCGAACCGCACCTCACTCGTGATCTGCAGAGCTGAGCTCACGTCTATTTTCTCTTGCTGTCCATAGGCTCAGCTGACGGAAGAGGAGGAGGAGTCTCTTGCAGCACTCGAGAAGCAGATCACCAAAGGCGAGCGGGCGGTAAAGAAGATCGAGGAGGAAGCTGCCGAGGTGAAGGCCGAGGTGACCGAACTCGAGAAAGCGATCGCCGCTGCCGGTGGCGACAAGCTGAAACGCCAGAAGGCCAAGTTCGAGGCCGCCACCAAGGCCGTGGACGACCTGCGACGCAGGATCAACCGCGCCAAAGTGCGCTTGACTTCGGGCAAGAAGGAATCCACACAAGCTCGCGTACGTTTATGGACTCTCCTGTGTCAGCAATACTTTCAGCTAACCCAGCGGTTTGCGTGGGTTGGTACAACAGTCGGCATTCAAGGAGGCGGAGTCGCAGCTGGCCAAGACAGAGAAGGACCTGGCCAATAAGCAAGCCAAGCTGCAGAAGCTGGACGACTCGGCGGGCGATGTCGAAGAGGCCTACAAGTCGCTGCAAGCCAAGCACGAAGAGAAAGAAAAGAAGATCCAGGCCGCCCAACAGGACTTCCAGAAGATGAAGGAGAACTTCGCTGTCATGCGAGGCAAGGAGCTCGAGCTGGAGAACCAACTCTCGGAGATCAGCAAGGTGAGTCCCTAACA
>CDFB01047322.1:0-13886 GCA_000826425.1 Acanthamoeba lugdunensis | reverse complement strand
AGTGCAAGGGGCTAATCCTGGTCTTTTGGTTTTTGAAAATCAAAAAAATTCTTGGTCAACAATGAGCTGGTCTGCTGTACAAAAAAGCAAGAATGCACATGTCAGTAGTGGCAATATGTACATAATTGTTGCCCAAAATGGCCTGTTTTCATGGTTCTGATGTACAAATTTCTCATTTTTGTCCTAATGAAAAAGGTACACTGTCCCCTTTTTGTGAACACCTGGTTTAAAGGCAGTTGATCCTTATAACTCTGATACCTTGGATTGTAGTTCATATCTATCTGTTATGAACAGTAATTACTTGTACTATATAAAGTAAAAATATTTTTATTTAAATAATAATTTTTCATTCATGAATTATTTTATTTTTCACCAAAGTTGTAAAATAAAAAAATATAATTACTGAAGGTATAACAGAGAAATCATAAAAATTAAAAATAATGATGAAAATGAACTTCTTGTAATGGCTAGTAAATACAAGTAATGATTTGTGTTTTTATTTTATTTTTTATTTTGAGGATTACAACTGTAATACTTCAAGTGATACTCAGTATTTCTGGGAGTAAAATATTTATTTATTATTTTTTTTACTATAGTAATAAATTATATATATATCAAAATTATTTCTGCAGTAAGAAATGGAAGTTGAAGATATCAATGAAAGACTATGCTCTTATGGTGCAATTATAACAACAAATATAAACAGAGAAGAACTTGAATCAAAATATCTTGATGCTAAAAAGAGAGGATTCAGTTTAAAGAGATGGACTCCAACTGAACTTAACAATTGGTTAGCAAGTAATAACAAAGTTATACCAGACAAATTGAGTAAATTGAAGATAAATCTAAAAGAACAAGGATTTTCTCAGCAGGGTAATCCACAACTTAAGTATCTCCAAGATATACAGAAAAAACTACAATCAGCTAAAGCAAAAGGATTTGTGAAAGATAGTTTTAATAAGAGAGATATTGAAGACTATTTATCCAATTATGATAGAAAGAATGAGATACCTGATGTCATTGAGGCTACACTACCTAATGATATATCAATTTATACCAATAAAGTCTTAACTCAATCACTAGTTATTGATGCTGTTGCTGAGATCAAATTTGTATTGGAAGGCTTAACTATTATATCTTTCTTTCAATGATTTAGCTTTTTCTCCATTTGCAACAGCTTTCATTGATTTACATAATTCTTGGCATTCAAGTAAAGATAGGATTGTAGGTTTACCATATGGCAAATTTCTAGTTGATGCCCATCCATACAAGTTAGTCATATCTAAACCAGTAATGAAATCTTCATTAACCCCAACTTCAGCATGCCTTTTAAACACTTGGCAATTCCCTCCATGGATACTCTTGTTAATCAATTCAAATGTACTTTCATCAGGAATTTGATACAATGGATAATTGGCACTCAAGTACTTCCTCAAGAAACACTGCCATGTCAATTGAGGTAAGGATATGTGCACCAATAATTCCATACCATCATCATTCAGATACATTTTTCGATATCTATTCATTGCTTCCATCAATAATTGGACATCTAATTTACAATAATAAATGAGATAATCTTTAAAAGTTTTAAACCCTTCTTTATGCCACAGATCTAATGCTTTTTCATAATCTTCCTTATTACAAGTTTCATTCCTTAATGAATTATAGAAATGATTCATATCTGGTAAGGCTGTTCTTCCTAGTTTTTCTACTGAATCAAGCCAATCATAACACATGATCTCCTTTTGTGTTTTCAAACCCATCATCTGTGCAAATCCATTTAAATTGACGTTGGGTGGCAAGAAGTTTCTGGAATCTATAAAACTATATATTCCATAATCTAATTTCATTATCTGATTCCCTTTCTGATAAAGTTTTTGATTTCATATTTTTTCAAATGAGGAATGATAAATGTAAGGTCATATTTACCAGAATTAAAACAAATTACAGGTGTCTGTCTGTATTCCTGCATTAACCTTTTATATATCTTCATTCCCTCACACTGTGATTCATGGTCAGTTTGATATTTGAATTTCTTTTTTGTACACATACACTTGGTTTTGAATAACTCTTTGATTTGTGTTTTATAGGTTTGTTTAAAGGATTCATCAAGAGTCTTTTTCAGATCTCCCATTTTATTTTCCAATGTTTCCACAAACAATTTACCAGCATCTATATCCACACAACTTATTGTATCACCACCATTATTCATCATTACAAATGCTATTGGTTGATGTCTGGATATGACTTTTTGCTTGCTTATCATCATAGCTACGTCTTTAACTAGCATAGCTTCAAAATCATATCCAATCCATATATCTTTTTTCAATGGCATTTTGAATTCCTTCTCAAATACAGTGATTCTTTTATTTATCAAATGATCTGTTTTGAATGTTATCTTCTTTTCTTTGGAAATGGTTAGCAATTCCTGGCCTGCCTGTACCCCAGCCCCCATGACCTCCCACGCCTCTCCTTCGCCCTCACTAACACCCTCGGCTACACCGGCGTGCGTGCTGGGCCAGAGCGCTGTGACAGCCATTGACGACGTGTTCGACTACTCTACCTTCGCGCAGCGCTTCAGAGTGAGGGGTGAGTGCAGCCTGCGCAGCGTCGCTCTCGACCTCGTCTGGACGGGCCTTATCCCACCTCGTCAGCATCACCCTCACCCGTCACCAGCTCGCCCATCGCATCCGCCTCCCCTTCACCTGACTGCCCGCTGTGGCTCAACGTTTCAGAAAACGTGTGGGAGGGTCAACTGGACAGTTCAGCCAGTACTAATCCGGCCGGTGCACCAGGAAGAGCTGAGAAAAATGCTTCGGAATTTAATCTCGTCCCGATTTCGCAGTGCTCAGATAGTGTCCAGTAGGAGGGCAATTTCTCTTCCCGACTCGGAGAGGGTGACGTGCAGCATGCCAATTCTGTTTTTCCCGTGTCTGGTTGGTTGAAAATCTCTTAATTTGCGCCAACCAGCAACTCATGCGCGTGACGTTGTTTGGGATAAAGACACCACAGCTTTGAGGTTCTTGGCAGCATTTCAAGATCTGACCTTCGTCAAGTACGTTTAGCCCTGCTTTCCGTCCCGAGTGCCATGTTGCTGACAGCGTGTGTTCATCAACAGGGCTGTCAATCTTGTTGATTTTTTGAGCACTGTGGCTGGTACTGAGGGATCGGCCCACAACTCTGCATTTTTTACTCTGGGCGCCCAACACATCACACTACGCACCACGCACACACCAAATGCTGTGCCACGGGAATCAGTGCTTGGGATTGTGGATGAGAAGCTTCGTGGAGCCGCCCAGGCCTTTCACTGTCTCACCGTCCTATCACATACTCGCACTGCTTCACCAAACCAGCAAAGATCTTGACACGTACTTGGAGCCGGAGCAGCCCTGGCGCAAACAGTTATGCCACACCACGCGCTCCATCGATCATCATCTGCTGGCCAAGACTATAGTCACTAACAGTGTCACGCCGCAGGCAGGGAGGTCGGTCTCTTTTTGCTGCAGTGTACGCAAGGTGAAGGGGAGTACAGCGATACGGAGTTGGTGGAGGAATGATCTGGGCTGATGGCCATTTGCCCTTGGTTGTCGCCTCCCAGCTGGGCGCATTGTGGCACAGCGACGACCCGGTGGAAGTAGCAGAGTCAGCTGCCTGCTGCATCAATGAGCTCTTCCACAGGCACGCTTTTCTCACTCATGTATGACAAGGGCTTGGAGCGCTTGGTCAACATATGCCGCAAGCATCCTCCTCTGGTAAGTTTGATCTTCCAGGCACAGCTCCAGCAAACCATGATCATCCCCTCTCAAAAGCCGCTCTAATGCCCACACATTTCATATCTTCTCATGCTTGCCAACGCAACGCACCACACGACTCACAACACGCCTGCACAGGCAAATGGCTACACTACTTTCCCGAGGGGATGACGCTGCACATTAATCGCTGTTGACCTAGAACGATCGATTTTTTCCCTGGAACTGCTTCTGACTTTGCTGTTTATGGTGTGGACAATGATGGCTTCACCTTCTTCACTGGTGGTTTTAATGGCCCCGCTGGACCACTCTACCGCAAGGTCAAGGCTCCTGAGCCCATTGAGTGCCCTGAGACCACCACTGAGATCAACTTCAACTTTGCAGGCATGCTCTACCACTAAGGGTTGTGGTGTGAGCTGGCTGCTCTTCTCTTTCAAATCAAGAAAATAACCCCACATTGCCTTGTTTACACTAGGTTCTTTATTGTTGCACCCACGCTGTCTTCCAGTGCCCGTCAGCCTTGAGGTCACAGCACTTGGCGTTGATCTGACACGCCCTCCTGTGGGCCTGGGCGCGTTTGCGCTTCTGCCTGGTGCCAATGAGTCGTGTGTCAATGTGTGCCTTGAGCTGATCTGCTTGCTTGGCGACCTGAATGATGCTCTCTGTGGCGGCGCTTCTTTTGGTGTCGCCATTGGATGAAATGTGCTGGCGTGAGGATGTGTCGCAGGATCAAGAACCTGGTTGACAAGCTGCACCACAAGACAGCCGTGTGGCTGTGTGAGAGCTACTGTGTGATCCTCTATCCGCACTACAAGACAAGCAACATTGCGAGCAAGAAGGCCAAGCGCATCTCACAGCAGCTCTTGTCAAAGACGGCCCACGTGATGCTCACATGGGCGCACTTCCAGTTCAAGCAGCATCTTCTCCACAAGATCCGAGAGTACCCCTGGTGTCACGTCGTGCTTGTCAACGAGGCCTACACGTCCAAGACCTGCACCAAGTGCGGCCACGTCAAGACAACCAAGTTCCGTCACAACACGTTCAAGTGCGACGCCTGCCCCTACTGGCCGACTGGGACTGGAACGGCGCCCGCGGCATCTGGCTGCGCTTCCTCACCGAGTGGGGCGGCGATCCCTTCGTGCCGACGAGGGATCTGGAGGACGGCTGACCAACAACAAGCGTCGGGAGCAAAGGAGGCCAACGGCCATCCGACCTCCCGACTTTGGGGCTTACACCCCCCGCCCGACGGCTGCGGACCGCTGGGACGCGGCCGAATGACGGCGGTGCATGGATCTATCGCCGAGAGTAAAATCGCGGGCATGCCCGCGTGATGCTTTGTAATAGGTTCAATTTTAAGCGAGGCGTTCGACTAGTGTCTCTCCATAGCGTAAGCTCCAGGCTTTCTTTGACAAATAGTGTACATCTGACAGTTGGGGCTAATATGAAGCCTGGTGATGGTGACAGTGTAGTCGGCTGCCTGTGATACGGCGGTGAGACCAGCCCAGAATAAAATCAGAACAGCCCACAATGGGGGTAATCCTGGCCTTGTCCAAAACGCCCTCTCTGGCCCACTATTATTATTCTCAACCTCAAAGTCAAAGCTGTGGGGTACGAAGACAGCAGTAAGTTTCGTGGAGGAGCGGTAGAAGAGGACAGTGCCAAGTCGATCTTCAGCATGCATCTCCAAAAAAGATCTTCAAAGAGTTTTACTGGTCAAAAAAGGCATGAGTTTCCTCCTATTGCGTGCTTTGGCCATTACTTCGCAATGGGGAAATTTTTGGCCTTGGCTCCAACCAAACCGGTTTGGTTCCTGCCACGCGTGGTTGGGAATTGCTCAATGAAAACTCTTTTGGATTTGGTTAATGCTCCGGATTCCACGTCGTGTTTGGGGAGCAGCAACGATATCTGCTATTCTTTCAATGTCAGCATGAATCCCCAACTATGGTTGCTGTGCCACTTGGCCCTGGCCTGTGTTCTTGCCTTGGCCGCAGTTTCCCCTGTGCAGGGCAAAGAACAACCACCTGGACCTATTAGCGCAGATGTCTTCATCTGGCAGACAACTCCTGGTGCCAATTACTTCTTGGTTAGCAATCCCTACGAAGAATTTTCTTTGTCGTTCGCAAAGACGTGCGTGAAGCCTTGCTCTGTCCATCCCGTTCTTCACTCGTTTGTTTTAATCTGTCTGGATTTCTGACCCACTTTCAACAGACGTGGCGATCCACTGGATGACTTTCATGTAATTAGGCCGATCAAGCTGGAATGGTACATTGACGCGACTACTCAGCAAGAAGAGGTTGTGTTCGTAGTACCATCAATCGATGGTCTTACCGAGAACCATCTTGCCGCCCGTACTTCGGGAAGTCTTGTGGAGCTGCTCGTCCTTCCCCCATATCATGAGGCTACTTGGGAGGTGGGTGAATCTGTGACTGACCGATGGAGAGTCGACAGGACTCTGCAGCCTGACGGCACGGAGTCGGTACCAACCCCCTTCCCGAGCAATATCCTTCATTATGAATTTTGGTTCGTCCTAAGAGTTAGAGGCTCATCTGCGCAACCCTCAGGTGCGCTTCTACACATATAACCCCAACTCGCTTGTGCCGTTCAACCTTGCGAAAATTTCAAGTACAAACCTTCTGGTTCTTACGGCAGCTACCCACTACCTGAAAATGATCGGTACCAATCCTACCCCCACCCTCGCACCCTTGAGGGAAATTCAGCTCACTTCCGTATGCACGCAGACGCGGACAAGTACCCCTACTCCTCAGATTGGACTGCGAAGCTGAAGGGTGGCGCGAATTCCGTTGACGACAACTCCAGGACTTCTTGCCACAGAACCGTGAAGACAGAGACGTGGCAGAATTCCAACTGTGGTGTGTCTCTGACT
The DNA here is from genome assembly GCA_000826425.1 of Acanthamoeba lugdunensis. Lineage (NCBI taxonomy): Eukaryota > Discosea > Longamoebia > Acanthamoebidae > Acanthamoeba > Acanthamoeba lugdunensis. The sequence continues at coordinate 7,253 of CDFB01047322.1, read as the reverse complement.
GACACTTGCCAACCACCGGCACTAATGGACAATGGCGACTGGGCCACCTGGAAGCAATCGGTCCGCAGCCTCAGCCCCGAATGTAGCTACCTGATGGACAACCTTGAGTTATGCTGCAGGGAGTATAGTAGTTATGGTCTGACCCTGATCCCCGTCGACTTCTTCATGACTGCACTATCGGCATGCGTTGAGGAAGATATTGCTTATGTGGCCCCCGGCGTAGGCGAGACTAGACCACAGGCGATTACCCAACGTTTCGACGTTAGGGCACTTTGTTCGCGGATGATGTTTTCACAGACGGCCATCCGCCCCTACCTCATGCCGATTCACGGGTGTTTGCTCGAGTTTATGAACTCATGGGAGGACGGCAACGGCTACTTCGAGCCCGAAGCTTACTTTCACGACATGTGCGTAAGCAGGTCGTCGGAATTCCGGAAGTTCATTGCGCAAGACGAAGATTTCATCACCTTGCAAACTGAAGGTTTCCTGTCTTTCGGGTCTGACTCCGACGACCCCACTGAGGAGACTTCCGGCTCCGGCTCCGGCTCTGGCTCTGGCTCCGGCTCCGGCTCCGGCTCCGGCTCCGGCTCCGGCTCCGGCTCCGGCTCCGGCTCCGGCTCTGGCTCCGGCTCCGGCTCTGGCTCCGGCTCCGGCTCCGGCTCCGGCTCCTTGTGGACCAACGATGATGGTTGGACCTGTGTCACCGGATCGAACCGCTGCTACAAGCGGTTCCTGAACGCGGAAGGTATATACCGTCACCAGGCTGGCTACCGGTCATCATGCCCTGGTGAGGGAGGGCGCCTGGCCACCTTCCGCACTGAAGGGGAAATGAATGCGATCAGGGCGGCTTGCTCTACCGACAATGATGGAGACTCTTGGTATGAAGCGGGCTGCTGGATTGACGGCGTCACTGTCGACGGGTACAACTACGACGTGGCACTACAGAAAACCGGGTGGCAATGGGGCATGAGTGGAGCCATAAGCGATGCTAACACCTACCTGATCACTTCCAATTTCTGGGAAAATGGAAGGCCTACTGGAAGGTGGTGGGACAATCAACAACTGCCAAATAACGGCCTGCAGGTCTTACTGAACGGGAACCTCAGTGACTACCCTAATCAGGGTGAACTCGCGGGCATCTGCACTTGGACCAACGGCACGACTACCACCGGCACGTCGACCAACGGCACGTCGTCGACCAACGGCACAGCGACCACCGGCGCGTCGACCAATGGCACTTCGACCACTAACGGAACGTCGACTTCCGGCGATCAGATGGCACGTTTGTGTCCCTCGGGCGGGTACATGGCCGACCCTGTGGGCACGGGTCCTGCCCGCTGCTACGTGCGCGTCAACAACGATCCCGATGGCCCTCAGTGGTCCGATTACATTTCGTTGTGCGCTGCCCTGAACGGCTCTCTGGCCTCCTTCCGCTCGCAGTCCGAATTCGCCGCCATTGGCTTGGCCTGCAGTGTGTATGGCCCTGACTATTATGCACCTGGTTGTTGGCTGGGAGCTGTCACCAACGAAGGCTACAATCCCTCGTCACCAAGCAAGACGGCATGGCACTGGAGCTCACCCGGGGATTCCAATGACTTCCTGGTTGGTAGCTATTCGACTGCCAACTTCTGGAGCCCTGGTGAGCCCAGTGGTATGTGGAACGGCCAACAAGAGCGTTGCCTGCAGGTTTTCACAAACGGGCAGCTCAACGACTATCCTTGCTACGCTGTACTCGCAGCTGTCTGCATGATGGACAGCATCCCCGCGTCGTAGTCACACCCTTAGCCAGCTCTGATATATCATCAGCTCCAAATACATTTAATATACTTAGTTTTACAGTAGGCACTGACTGATGGTGAAAGTAGCACAGTCACCAACAGGTTTTTTGGTCTTTTTTAAATTGAGGAAAATGGTATTTACCAAGAGGGCATTTTTGTTAGCGCCCTTCCAATGCTGTCATTGGCGGGTCCGGACGATTTCCAAATAATTTATTTAAAAGTCATTTTTTCTTCGCCCTGTCGGTCAGAGGTCGCCCCGTCGGTCAGAGGTCGCCCCGGTCGGAATAATTGAGCGACTCGAGGAACGCCGAGGAGAAGGACGACGACGATGAGGAGGACGAAGAGGAGGCGGATGGGGGCGCGGAGACGGAGACGGAGACAAGGTCGGGGAGGCCAGTCGCAGGAAGGCTGGTGACAAAGGTCAGACAAGGTACCGTGCATGTCGTGGTCGTGGGGGCAGCAGTCCCAGTGTCTTCGTCGTTGGCGTCGTCGTTGGTGTCGTCGTTGTTGCGGCTGCTGCTGTGTCTGTCGTTGCCGTAGTCCTCGTACTCGTCGTACTCGTCGTCGTACTCGTCGTCCCCCTCATCTTCGTCCTCTCGGTCGGAATCGTGCACATCTTCGTCCGGTTCCTCGACGACAGGAGTGGAGCGGTCAAGCTCCCGCAGCTTGGCGATGAGGGAGGCACGGAGACGCTTGCCAACACTGGCCGCTGAGCCACGTCTTTGCATCTTCTTGAGGAACTTGACCATGTGCTCGACGGTGACTCGCCCCTCCACCTTGGTGCCGTGTTTCGCCATTATCGCAACGAGTTCGTCGTTCTCGTGGTGCTGCTCCTCACGCCGTTGTACCCTCTCCCCTTCAAGCCGCTTCTGCTGCAGGAACAGAGCCGCCTTGCACTTGTGAATCTGTGCGTGTGTGGGCAGCCCATCAAGGAGTGCACGCGCCTCCTTGATCACCTGAGATTGGGGTACGTTAGTCCCATCATGATGTGTTCATGAATGCGTGTGGCATGAATGGGGGAGGGAGCAAGGGCAAGTACCTGAAAGCGTTCATGGTATTCCAGCAGGTGTGTTGGATCGCGAGGGGACTCATGTGCTTCGATCACTGCCGCAAGGAGTGGGGCTCGAGTGTTGTAGTTCTTCAGGTGGAAGAGGCGGTCCATCCTGCCAAAGACCCGTTCGACGTCCCGTGTGCTGGTATGTAGGTGGAGAGACTGCAGGTTGGGGTTTGTGGCGTACTCACCTCCATGGAGGTACTTGGCGTCGTATTTGGTGAGGCAGGAGATGATGGCTTGCAGGTACTCGCGTTGGTAGATGAGAACACGGTTGGCGAGCGGTGGAGGGCCACGAGGCTTGCGCTTCTTCTTCTTCTTCTTGCCCTTCCTGCCATCTCGGTTCGTAGTTGCTGTGATTGCTGTTGTTGCTGTTGTGGGTGTGGGTGTGGGTGGGAGTGTGGGCGTGGGCGCGGGCGTGGGTGTGGGCGTGGGCGTGGGTGCGGGCGCGGGCGTGGGCATGGGCACAGGTGTGGGCGCCGCAGGCGCGGGCGCGGGCGCAAGTGTGGGCGAGAGGAAGGATGATGGTAGTTGGGGTAGGTCGTGAGAGGCCAGATTGGGGTCGTCGGTCTCTAACTTGTGGATGGCCCTCTGCAGGTCGGAAGGAGTCATTCGCCGAATGTGAATGCCGTGGTCATCGGCAAAGAAGGCGCTGGCCTCGTCAGGGTTGGCAAGAAGCCGGGAGACCGTTCCATGCAGCTCCTGCACGCAGGTACAGTATTCTCCCACCGTCGTGATCTTTGGCAGACGCTTCATGAATGGCCCGATGATGGCCTATCCAGGTATGTGGACATGTGATGAGTATCTTTCTGCTCACTCTCCTTCGTTTTTGGTGGTGCGTACATGGAGACTGATGGCGCTGATTCGGATCATGTGCAAGATGTCTGGGTCAAGCAGAGCACGCAGGTCCTCGTGATCTTTGGCAGTCAACGTGCCATACATGGAGAGATACCAGAGGTACATCACCACATACCTGCACATTATCAACGAGGACGTTAGTCCCTGTCCCATGTCCTTGTTGGGTAGGCTCATACCATTTGAGCACTTGTCGTGCCACCCGATCTGTGCTCACGAACCGTACACGTGTGACCTTCTTGATAGACACCTCCTTGTAGCCCAGCCGCTGCATGAAGCCTTCCCACTTGCCCTTCCATTCGTCGCCGAACCGCCGAGAGACCCGTTTCATCGTGGAGGTGAACTGATTGAGGTACGCCTTGGTGTCTGCTGGGCTTTGCATCGATGTGAGATCCCACCACTCCTTTCCCACCTTCCCTGCCACCTTACGCTCCCATTCCTTCACGCTGATGCTCATGATGTGGTCGCCGCATCCTTTCTCCACCAGCGGCTCACACAACTTCCCATCCTTTGTTGCTTGCTCCTTCCTCGTCCGGTCCAATTCCACTCGTAGTCCCTTCTTCACTCCTCGGTTGTCTTGTGCGTTGTCGAACGTGATGGATCGGAGGTCATAGAGAGTGGTCTCCTTCACTCCCAGTCGCTTCTGCCGCTGACGTATGTCCTCCCACACCTCTTCCACCTTCTTCACCTGGTGTGCTGCTGTTTTCCCCTCCTCCATCTCGATCATGTTGATAGTTGCTGACCATGGTTTCTCCTTGATGTTCACACCACCAACCCGGAGAGCGATGAATGACCGTGCATGCCCTTTCGTCGTCCCATCAACACTAAGGAAGATGTCCTGGAGAACCAATCATCCTTGATTGAGTATGAATCCACTTGCATTGTCTGTTAAGAGATATGCATACCTTGCTTGCTGACAGGCGTTTGCTAACGTCATACCGCCAGCATAGCTGGTCTTCCACCATCATACGCACAGCAGTGTTTGGCGATAGCACTTTTCCACCGTCCACGTTGTGCTCCACCAGCCGTTGGACCCGTCGAATGAGATCTCCAATGCATTCACATGACACAAGGTCCTTGCCACAGAGCTCCGTGACCAGCTGCCTGATCTTGAGACTGTATGCTCGTCCTTCCTTGTGCTTTCCTATTGTTGACCTAATACATGTAACATGAGGGAATGGACATGCAAGCAAACAGCAGGACAGGATACATACCCAGGAGTGCATGTGTTGCCTGGTACAGTGGACCAGATGGGTGGTGGGATCATGCTGCGAGGGAGGAGAGGACGTGCAGGGGTGGTGTGTGGGATGACGGTTGATGCTGTCATCATCCACCTCGGCACTGTCATCATCCACCTTGGCGCTGATGGGATGGAGGATGGTGGTGAGATGGATGGTGGCCACGGCAAGACAAACGATGGTGGCGAGCCAAACGACGGCTGTGGCGAGGCAGATGACAATGGCGGCGAGATGGGTGGTGGCGGCAGCAAGGTGGACGACGACAGTGGCGAGATGGGTGGTGGCGGTGGTGAGGCAGACGACGACGGTGGCCAGGCGGACGATGACGGTGGTGAGGCAGATGATGACGGTGGCAAGGCAGACAACGACGGCGGCGAGGTGGACAATGGCTGTGGCGAGGTGGATGATGTCGGTGGCGAGGCGGATGACGGCAGCGGTGAGGCTGATGACAACGGTGGCAAGGTGGACCATGGTGGCGAGGCCGACGACGGCAGCAGCAAGGTGGACGACCGTGGCGAGGCGGACGATGACGGTGGTGAGGTGGACGACAGCAGCAGCAAGGCGGGCGACCGTGGCGAGGTGGACAACGGCTGTGGCGAGGCGGACGACGACGGTGGCGAGGTGGACGACAACAGTGGCGAGGTGGACGATGGTGGTGAGGCCAACAACCACGGGGGCGAGACGAACAACGGTGGTGGCGCGCGTGAGACAAACAACTGCGGTGCTGAGATGGACGACGGCAAGACAAATGATGGTGGCAGTGGTGGTGGAGTGGTGGCCCACCTCCGTGACACACGATCAAAGAGCTCTGCCGTCTCCCACCGTAGCTCTCCTCGTTCCTGATTGTACTTCCTCTTCTTCCTCACATTCTCTCGAGCTCGCCTCTTTTGTTTCTGTATTGCACGACTCTCTGCATCACTCCTATTCCTCTTCCTAACTGTGTGCTGCACCAGCAGCATGATGGTGGTGTCAAGCAGTCCTCTCTTCTTGGGGAGTTCTTTATTCTTTTTCCAGTTCTCTGTCCGCTTGGGCGGCCGTTTCGCCCGAGCCGCTCCTTCGCAGTTTCGGCCTTTCGGAAGCTGCTGTGAGATTTCCCGTTACGTTCTTTCACTTTAATCAAACCCAGCCAATACCAAATCGTATAAGAGGGGGGGAAAGGACCCAATCGCATGATTCGTATCAGGGGGGGAAAGGAACCAATCAGCATCACATTCCGATCATTTTGGAAGGGCGCTAATTTTTGTTTCCCGCAGATTTTCTTTTCATTTCCTTTTGATTGTTCGATTGTTCAGGTCTGGTACGATGCAGGAAGAGGACTCCACGGGAGTGGCCCCAGTAGTAGTTGCGCAGGAGGACGCCGACGCGTCAAGCGCACCTCTCCCCAGGTACGAGGTCTCGTTACCACACAACAGGACTAGGATTAACTCACACGAATCAATCGTGAGTTCCAGTAGTAGCGGCAATGGCGAGGATGACGCATCCGCGGGAGGGGGAGGAGGAGGAGGCGGAGGCGAGGGCGACGGAGAGGGAGAGTACGACCTCTACGACGATGAAGAAGACGTGCGCGCCCCCTCTCTTTCCATGTGTCAATTGAATTTGCTTTAATCATTCGTTTTCTTGTGCTTCTACGCAACTCCTCATTCAATTTGAATTGCATTGCAAACAAAAAAAAAAGCTACAAAATCACTTCTCTCAAATCCATCCACCCATCCATTAGGATCTGCCCAACATCGTGCTCGACACAGAGAAGGTGGAGAGCGGCGGCGGCTCCGTGACCCCCTACAGCGGCCGAGGCCGCGGTGCCGTCGGCGCCGGCGTCGGGCGCGTCAACCTCACCTGGAGCAAGACTGGCGGCGGCAGCGCCAATAGCGCCGGCGCCGCCCGTGGCGGCCTCGGCCCGCGCGGCTCCCTCGGCGGCAGCGCCGGCGGCGACGTTGGCAGCAGCGACCGCGGGCTGCGCGGCTCTTTCGCGCCGGGCCAGCGCAACCCGCTCGAGATCGACATGGACGCCCTCGAGGACAAGCCCTGGCGCAAGCCCGGCGCCGACCTGTCGGACTACTTCAACTACGGCTTCACCGAGGAGACCTGGCGCGCCTACTGCGCCAAGCAGGTCCACATGCGCCAGGAGATGTCGATGCAGGGCAAGATCCGCGTCTGGGAGGGACCCACGGCACACAAGGCCGGCGGCGGCGGCGGCGGCGACCGGGGCGGCAGCGGCGACGCGCTCCCGCCCGAGCTCCTGGCGCTCGCGGCACCCGGGGCGGCGCCGCTGCCGATGGTCATCCTCCCCGGCGGCGACCACGGCATGATGGGTGGTCCGCCCCCGCTCCG
>CDFB01047201.1:0-11749 GCA_000826425.1 Acanthamoeba lugdunensis | reverse complement strand
ACAGAACGGTTAAAACGGAGGAGGACGTGGAGCTGGTGATCAGCGTGAGCCTCGACTTTAAGGTGGTGGGGCCGGCCGATATGATGTACTTCCCCGGCATGGCGGAAAACTTCCCCTACCCGGCGCAGCCCGTCGTGCGCGAGGTCCTCCGAGACACGGTGGCCCAGATGAGCATCAAGCTCTTCATCGAGGACACCGCCTGTCTCGACCAGCCGCTCCTGTCCGCCCTCAACCGCGAATTCGATCGCCGAAAGGTCGGCCTCCGCGTTGAGACCGGTATCGCTCTCTTCTCTCTACTCCCACTCGCTCGCCACCAGCCCACTTCACGCCTGCTGAACACCCTCTATACGCAGTGCGAGTGCAATCGCTGTGTGCCGTGGGGGAGGGCTCCGAGCGAGTCAACGAGTACCTCACCGACAAGTGGCCCAAATAAACCCCCTGTACGCCTGTTGCCTTCCCCGATTGATATTTACACTGATGTATTTTCTATAGTGGTACACATAGGGTTGTCGGGGGGTGGGGGGCAGAGCGCTAGAGCTAGACCCTGTCGGTGCCGAGCTCGGAGTTGAAGTACATGAGCAGGTCGTCCATGGTGGGCCGTCGGTCGGGCTTGGCCTTCCAGGCGCGCTGCATGATGTCGCCGAAGGCCTTGGGGCAGTCGGCCGGCACCGGCGGGCGGTCGCCGTTGATGACGTTGAGCGCGACCGTCATCATGTTCTTGTCCTGGTACGGGGCCTTGCGCGTGAGCACCTCCCACATGACGATCGCGAACGAGTACACGTCGGCCTTCTCCGAGTACTTGGCCGTCGTGCCGCTGATGATCTCCGGCGCCGTCCAGCAGGGCGTGCCGCAGCGGGTCTGCGTCCCGTTGTCCTGCTTGGCCGTGGCGAACCCGAAGTCGCCCACCTTCACCGTCAGGTTCTTCTCCACCAGCAGGTTCGACGACTTGATGTCGCGGTGCACGATCCCGCGCGAGTGAAGGTACGCCAGGCCCAGCGCGGCGTCGCGCAGCATGGCCAGCTTCTGCTTCCACCCGAGCCGGACCGAGCCGTCGGCCAGCAGCGCGCGCAGGTTGCCCCGCGGTACGAGCTCCATCACCAGCATCGGCCCGCCGTCGCCGTTGGACGACACGCACAGGCCGATCAGCTTGACGATGTTGGGGTGGTCCAGGCCGCTGAGAATGGCGGCCTCCTTGCGCATCTTGGTGAGGGCCAGGTCGTCGAGCTTGGTCTTGTAGAGCTGCTTGACCGCCACCTTGGTGCCAAAGTAGGCGCCGGCCACCACCCTGCCGAAGTTGCCCTCGCCGATCTTGGCGCCCATCGAGATCTTGCTCGTGTTGATGATCCACGCGCAGCAGTTCGACGAGCACAGGCCCATGCCCTGATCCCACTGCTCCTCCGCCCACTTCTCGTCTTCTTCATCACCTTCGCCGTCGCCGTCGCCATCACCGTTCTTCCGCTCCACCTGGTCGACGACGTCGTCGTGCTTGAGGAGTTGGTAGGCGTCTTCGGCCCTGGGCACTAGCTTGAAGTCGGCGGCAGAGGGGTGCGAGCCCAGCCGGGTGGAGAAGGACGAGGAGCAGACCACGGCGCCCGGTCGGCAGCGGAGGTTGAGCTTGCAGGCCTCGTCGTAGTGCTCGGGCTCGTAGCCAGTCCTGGTCACGTCGTCCCGCGGCGCCCCGCTCACGCCGGCCGCAAAGTGGAGCGCGACGCGCGCATAGATCTGGACGCCCCTGGGCCAGTCCCGATCGGTCACCTCCCTCTGCAGGTTGAGCGCGAACGCCGCAGCCCTGGCTGCGTCGGGGAAGGCCAGCATGTAGGTCCCGCCGCTGTGCAGCGCCGGCCTCGAGAAGATGTACCCACCGCTGCTGGCGGCGTTGACGCGCTCAGTCTGCTGCTCGGCAGGCGCGGACAGGTCGCGCACGAGCTGGCCGAAGCGGGTGATGGCCTTGGCGGCGCCGGCGGGGTTGGTCTGCCACGACTCGTTGCAGCGGGCCAGGTCGCACACGACGAAGGTGACGTCGCGTCGTGGCACGGACACGCCGTACTTGAGGCGCGGCGACGAGTGCGAGTCGTTGCTGCTGGCGCGGGCCTCCGAGTCCTTGTTGCTGCTGTCCGTTGCGTCCGAGTCGTACGACGACCCGGTCATGTTCCTGCGGCTGTTGCTGCCCGCGCTGTGGGTGCTGGCGCTGCTGCTGCTGCCTCCGCTGGTCGACGTGAGCAGGGACCCGCTGACGTCCTCGATCATGGCCTGCAGCTGCTTCATGATCTCAACGAAGGAGGGGCGCATGGTGGTGTCTCTGTGCCAGCACTTGGTCATCAGCGCCACGAACGGGGCCGTGGCCGGGTTCTGGATGACCTCCGCGCGCAGGCTCGGCCGGATATCGTTGCGAATGACGCCAACAGCGATCTGGGCTGGCAGCATCCCATGGTAGGGCTGGAGGCGGGTGAGGACCTCCCACAGGATGATGCCGTAGCTGTAGACGTCGGCGACGGAGTAGTCGATGTCGTTGAGCTCGGCCAGCAGCTCTGGGGCCATCCACGGCACGCTGCCTTCGACGTCGCGCCCCTGACGCTGGTCGATCGTGTTCTTGAAGCGGGTGAGGCCAAAGTCCGACACCTTGACGTTCCACTTGTTGTCGAGCAGCAGATTGAGCGACTTGAGATCGCGGTGCACGATGCCTGCATCACACCGAGTGGTGATCAACTTTGGTAAGTTCGGAGCTAAAATGGCAAGGTAACAAAAGAAGAGATGGTGTGTGACGGGCGAAGTACCGGAGGAGTGGAGGAAGTGCATTCCCTTGGCGGCCTGGTAGGCGATCTTGACTTTCAGGGCCATGGGAATGTCCGGAATGAGGTCGTTGTGTAGCAGCTGCATGAGGCAAAACATCAGTTCGTTGTACACCAAAGGAAAGGGGAGAATGTGATGAGAAGTACGTCGAACAGCGAGCCGAGGGCCATGAACTCCATCACGATGCACATATTGGGCGGCTTCGTGCTGGCTCCCATGAAGAGCACGACGTTGGGGTGCCGCAGATGAGACATCGTGCGAGCCTCCACGACGAAGCTCTCCCGCGCGTTCTTGGCCACCGACTCGGCCGCGGTCATCATCTTAACCGCCACGTCCGTGCCTTTCCACGTGCCCTTGTACACCTGACCGTACCTGCTCACCCCGGGTGTGGGCGGTGGTCAATGTGTCGGTTCGTCGGTTCCCCCGCCACCTTAACAGGGGTAGGTTGGACCGTACCCGCCCTCGCCCAGCAGGTCGCCCAGCTGCAGCTCTTCGTAGTCGATCTCCCAGTCATCGGCCTCCCCTCGGCGGCGAGCGAATACGAACACGATGGCGCCGACGATCAAGATCAGGAGCAACAGGCCCGCGGCGGCCGGCAGAACCGAGGCCAGCACAGGGATCAGCACCGACGAGTCGGAGATCGCCGACTCGCAGTAGGTACCCTCCCTCCCGGCCTTGCAGGAGCACGCGTTGTCGTTGCACACGCCCATGTTCGAGCACACGGCTCCGCCAGTCACGCAGCCGGCCAGCGAGCTGACGAAGGCGCCCTGGCATTGTACGCTCGACACGGTGTCGAGCATGTAGCTAAGCAGCACCGACGACCCGCTGGCCACGATGATGCGGTTGGAGTCGGCGATGTCGGAGGCGCTCTCGGCGGTCTGGGTCCAGTAGATCCAGTCCACCAGGGCCGCGGCCTTGTTGCAGTCCGTCATGGCGGTCGTGCGCACCATGAACGCGTTGTAGTTGACCATGGGCCAGCTGAGCTCTCCGGGCGCGTGGAGCGTGTACATGTCCAGCGGATGCTCGAGGTATGCGATCGCGGCGCGCAGCGTGGTGGTGTTCACCTCGATCGTGTTCCCGGCCTTGTTGATGGTCTTAGCCACGCGCACGTTGGCCGTCGTGAGCGCCAGGAAGCTGACCCACGTCGTGAACGTGTAGTCGTTGTCTCGCATTTGGACCGGGTAGTCGCTGAGGCTCGACAGGCCCAGCGTGCGGTTGGGCTCCTGTTCCACGACCGGATAGGTGACCAGATTCCCCGTGCCGACCTTCTCGGCGAACTCGGGCACGGCCTGACCGATGGCGTTGGTGACGATGCCCGTCATCACCTGCGGCACCGAGTTGTAGACCACCACGATCGGCGCCGACGGCAGCGTCATGCCCGGATTGAGCGCCGTGATGTTGGGGTGGTCCCATGTCTTGATCTGTCATCCAATCACGATTTCGTCAGGGAACGCGGTCAAGGAGTATCTTGGAGGAAGTGTGATGGCACCTTGTTGAGGTAGATGTCCGAAGCGGTCTGGAAATCGATGACAAGGGCATCATCGGCCTCGCGCAGTGAGGGGATGTTGTAGGCGAAGACGTAGCCGTAGGCCACGACCGGGATGAGCTTCATGTCGGGCATCTGGGCTTGCTGCTCGGCTGGCAGCACGCTCCCCGACGAGCCGAAGTCGACCGACCCCTCGATCATCGCCTCGATCGCGTCGAGCGACGACGAGGTGTAGTACTTGAGCTTGAAGCTGCTCGTCTCGTAGTCGGTGGCCCACGACTCGTAGTTGGGGATGAGCGGGCCCATGCCGGAGAGGAACGCCGTGGTGAGGGACTTCTTGCCGTTGCAGGTCACGTTGGTGAGGGTGTCGAGCATGTTCTGCCGGTGGATGCGGTCGAGCGGGGTCTGACCCGACGCGGTGATGGCGTTGGCCGCCTGGTCGTTGATCTGCATCCAGCTGATGAAGCTCATGAGCTCCTTGACCAGCGAGCAGTCGCTCGAGCTCAACTGCGTCTGCACCACGGCGAACACCATCGTCGACAGCGGCCACGCGGTGCCGCCCAGGTTGATGAGGTCCGGCGAGGCCTGCGACAGAGTGAGGGCCTGGGTGACCGACGCCGTGGACGGTGCGATCGCAACCCCGGCCGCGTTGCGCATGCGGGCCGAGCCCAGCGCCGCAGCTGTCAAGTCCGGCAGCATCATCGGCACCAGCGACGCGGCCATGTTAGGCTGGGCCAGCGCCGTCGCCTTATCGGCCGGGGTGCAGGCCGCCACAGCTCGGCCGGAGAGCACAGGAGCAAGATTAGAGAAGTTGCCTGGCGAGCTGAGCTGGGCTGCGAGGGTGGAGCTGATGTTGGCGAGGTAGCGGGCCAGCACGTCGCCTTCGCCCAGCAGGTCGTCGCAGTAGACCAGGGACAGCTCATGGCCGACAGGAAGGCCGAGCCAGGGGTTGAGGGCTGCGATGCGGCTGTCGTTCCAGTAGACCACGTCGCCGGTCCAAATGGCGGCCATCGCGGCGGAGTTGAGGATGAGGGTGTTGGCCGCAGAGTGGTTGGAGAAGAGGGACGAGTTGTAGCCCAGGCCCATGGCTGCGGCCATCAGGGGCAGGCGGTAGAGGCCGTCGGAGCTGCCTTGCGACGTGGCAGGAGTCGACACGAAGGTGCTGTAGCCGCGCGACAGAGAGGTCATGGCCGCCGTAATGGACGGTGTTGCGAGGTAGCTGATGGTAAGATCATCCTTCACATACCTACACGGTAATCAACACCATGAGCACCATCCCGCCACTCAAGTGCCCCCCTCCCCCACCATAAGAACGTACAGGTAGGCCTCGGCCAATGTGTTGTAGAGGTTCTGGGAGAAAGCCTCGCCGGAGGCGGTGAACGACAGGCACTGCGCCTCGTGGAAGAAACCGGAGCAGAGTAGGGAGAGCACAAAGGTGAGGCAGAGGCGTGGCCACAGCTTGTGAGTCATGTCTTGGTGGTGGTGGCAATGGTGAGCGTTTGTGCGACCACTACCGAGAAGTTGGCGAGGGCAGAAATTGTTCACCAGAATAGACGCAGTTGTAGGGTAACTTGTTCCAACATGAGATCTGCGGCGATTGGTCCGGAAAGATGATCATCTAGGTCTGCGCCAATGGCGTTGGGCGGGGTCTCCAGCATCCGGGCCACACAAAAGCAGCCGGGAGGCATCATCCGGCCTATAGAAAGTGAATATCCATGTAGCGTTGTGGCTTTGCCTCTGGGCCTCGCTCACCTTGGGCGATTCCCCCCAGGTTGTCCCAGGACAAGTTCATGTGCGAGATTCCACTGCAGCGACCGACCCTCAGATGGGGTGGCTATTAATGTTGTGGATCGATGGTCAGCTTGCAACCTGTTGCAGGGACAAGAATAGCTTCCAGCTCCTGTGTGTGGTCTCACCAATGGGCACAGCCAGGCCCATAAAACCGAGTCCCTCGCTCGGTGTCGTTTTCCTCACACCATCATCTGCACTCGTAACTAACACCTGTAACATACACAAGCCCCCACGTCCTGCACTCCACGAGCCATGTACCAACCCAAGGCCTGGAGCCTCGCTCTTGCACTGGCCCTGTTCCTGTTTGCCGCGGCGACCAGCGCGAATAAGGCCAAGATCGTGCTCACCGCCCAGGAGACAGAAGGCGCCCTGGGGTTCTACTCGACCGATGGCGAACTGCTGGGCAAGGCCAAGGTCGGCCTCCTGCCGCACGAGGTCATCGTCTCCAAGGACGGCACCACCGCCATCGTGTCCAACTTCGGATTGCACGACTTCGACTCGCCCTACGGTGACGCCGGGCTCTATCTGTCGCGGATCAACATCCCCCTGCGTCTCGAGGACAAGCTGTTCTACACCTTCCCCAAGGGCGCCCCGGCCCACTCGGCCCAGCGCGCGCCCCACGGGGTGAAGTTCAACCACGACGAGACCAAGCTCTACGTCAACACGGAGTGGACCTCGACTGACGGCACAGCCAAGCCCTCCATCCTGGTCTACGACCTCACCGACGGCTCCGAGGAGCCGGCCCAAGTGTGGACCCTGGGCAACAACACCAACAAGTGCCACAACTTCGTCTTTTCGAACGACGGACGTACCGTGTGGCTGCAGCTCGGCCCGCAGGGCATTGCGGCCATGGACGCAGTCACGGGCGAGGTCAAGGCGCCGTTCCTCCTGGGCACCACGATCGTGGGTGTGCGCGGCCTCGCCTGGTCCACGGTCGAGCCGGGCGTGCTCATTGTCAGCGGCATCGGCGAGCTGTGGGCCATCAACACCACCGCCGCCTACCCGCCGCCCGTGGTGCGCCACTACACCGGCTACGGCACCCGCCAGTTCCTGTATTCGGCCGTCTCGCCTGACGGCAAGTACATAGTCGCCCCGGCCGTGTGGAACAGTCAGGTCCTCATCATCGACTACTGGACGACCAAGGTCGTGGCGCGCCTGTCGTCCGACATCGACCCCGTCGCCATCGCCATCTCCGAGGACTCCCGCTACGCCTACGCCACCGGCGGTCGCGGCGCCAGCCTCACCAAGATCGACCTCAGGAAGCTCTCTACCGAGTTTATCCCCACCGGCTCCGCCACGGGACCCAACGGCATCACCTTCGCCCCCAAGACCAACTCGTACAAGACCACCGAATTCACGGTGGGCGTCGTGATCTCGCTCACCGGCGCTGGCAACGCCAACGCCTACGAGTTCCAGTCGGGCCTCTCCATCTGGAAAGAGCGGATCAACGACGCCGGCGGCATCGCCCTGACCAACAACAAGGCCGCCTTCGTGCGCCTCGTCTTCCTCGATGACCTGAGCGACAGCACCAACACCAGCCGACTCCTGCGGGAGCTGGTGGACGAGCACGGCGCCGACGCCCTGGTCGTGGCGTCCGCCGGATTCACTCCGGACAGGCGCTTGTTGCGCACCCTGGACCAGGAGGACGTGCCTCTGCTGTCGCTGTTCCCGGTCGAAGGCGACGACAGGAAGAGGAGCAACGTGCGCAGCGAGCTGCTCAGACCGAGGTCCGACAGCGACGTGTTGGGCCACGACAGGTGGTGCAGCCTTACCCGCTACGCGTCCGACTTTGCCCAGCGGTACTCCCGCAACGCTACGACGGTGGACGCCCAAGCGACCGCCGCGGGCATCATCATCGAGCAGGCTGCCGTGAGATCGGGCCGCAGTTCGGGCAAGAAGCTGGTGGACGCGATCGCCGCCACAGACACCGTCCTCTTCTCGGGTGCCGTCAAGTTCGACGCCCAGGGCAACAACATCTACGGCGACAGCACGCCTGTGCTCATTCGTGGGTAAAAGAACCTCAATGCCCTCGTACGAGACTAAAGTTGTAATTAATGCATCATTGCCCATTCGTCCATAAGTTTGGAACGAAACCTTGTAAACACGCCAATAGGGTTTTTTTTTTTGGTTTTAAGTTTGGGTGTTTGTTGGTTGGCAAAAAATCATGTACAACAACAGGAAGGAAGGAAGGAGAAAGAAGAGGGTGGTGTGAAATGTGGTGGTGGCGGCGGCGGTCTAGAAGCCCCTCCTGTTGCCTCTGCTGGCTGGTGGGTAGCCAGACGCTTGCGCGCTTCGGATGCTGCCGATCTGCTCCTCCTGTAAAACAACGCGCGCACCGCCCAAAGAAGAGTGAGAGGAGCTATTTGAATAACGCACGACGTAAGAGAGGGAGTGGGGGAACCTGGGCCATGATCTTTTCGTTGAGCGTGACGAGGTGCTCGGAGAGAAGCTTCATCTGTTGTTCGTAGTTGCTTCTGGTGGACTCCAACTCGTCCTTGGAGGCAGCCAGCGCCTTTTCGGCCACAGACAACTTGTTCTGTTGTTGGTCGCGAGAGTGGATCGACGTCAGAAAGAGGACTAGTGGGTGTTGAGTATCTGGGGTACCGGGCGCGTACCTGCAGCTCATCTCGCTGCGTGACGAGACAAGCCAGACTGTTCACCGCCTTGGTGTACTCCTCGTGAAGCTCTACGGCCTTCCTGTCGGCTTCTTTAATCTATTGTTGTGTGGCGTGGGACAACAATTAGTAATCGGCCGGCCCTCCGGGGAGGGGGAGCCCCATCCAAACGGGCATGCCGTACTTGCGACATCAGCTGATCCACGCGGGTCTCGTAGAACTTCTTGAGCGCTTGCTCGCGCTCTCGGTCCTCTTCTGAAAGGTTCAGAGACTGGCAGCGATGCAACGTAAGTGACATGATCGGTCGTGCGTGAGAGCGCCCTCAAGCAGCAGCCGGTGTGAGGAGAGGTGGTACGTACATCGGATTGGGAGCCCGTTTCGTCCATGACGATGAGAGAATAGGACTTGCTGGCCCCGACCACTTCACTGGCGGTGAATGATCGCTCCTTGTCCGAAGCCTGCGTTCCAGCAGGAAGGTCGAGCAGGTTGGAGGAGGACTGGCCGTCGACGCAGCATCAGCACATGGTAAGCGGTGGTAAACAAAACGCCGGGACTAGTATCGTACCATAAGAGAGAGACCGTCGGTCGACGGTGGTCCGAAATCCAGGTCGAGGAGCGAGAGGGACGATGAGGTGGTGGCCGGCGAGGAGCCCTCCACCGCGGCCTCCTCCGCGTCGTTGGCCCCCTCCTCGAACGAGATGAGCGGGGAGCCCAGCAGCGGGGTGCCGGTGACCGAGCGCTCGTAGTCGGAGGTGTCGGTGGCGAGCTGCTCCTCATCGTCGAACGAAACGGCCGGATTGTCGGTGAGCCCGTACTCCTTGTCGGGGGCGGGCAGCAGCTCCGGCGACGTAGGCGCGCCGGTGGTGATTGGCACCACCGACAAACCGTGGTCCGCTGAAAGCGGAGGTGACGGCAGGGGTGAGAAGACGGGCGGGGACGAGCTGCCGACGGCCTGGCCGTTCTTGATCAGCTTCTGGTACTGCGCGTGCTGTTTGACGAGCAGGGTAGTGGTGAGCCAAAGGCTCTGCCGCCGACGGAGGGAGTGGAGGTGTATGAATGACGTACCAGGGCGTCGTGCTTCTGTCGCACCTTGACCAGCTCTGAGAGGAGGGCGTCGAGACGCGATTGCTTCGATGCGAGGGTGTCCTTCGACGAGGTGAGTTCCGCCTGGAGTCGATTCTTCTCGCGAAGGAGGTGCTCGTTGACCTCTGGTGACACACCAACCATTCGACCAGGCGCCAAGCGCGTTAGTTACACATGGGCAAACGTGCGCAATAGGGAACGCGTACGACTAAGCTTTTGGATCTTTTCTTGCATGAGTCGCCGGGCGCTATCGAGGTCGGCCACGGTGCGCTTGTTGCTCAGGGCCTCGAGGTAGGGGATCGATTCCGGAGCGGGTTCGCTGTTGACGAGCGCGAGGTAGTCCCTCGCTCGCTTCTCCAGACGGAATGTACCGACCTGCTGTGCCAACTGCGATCGAGTTCACGAGAGAGGTGAGAGTGTGAACGCGTTGGCGACGAAGTGCCGCCTGTCGAACAAGACGCTTGGGGAGACCCGTCATACCTGCACCCCGCGGACGGGTATAGCAATGGGGCTCAGAAGGAGGTTGAGGAAAAGCTCGAAGGACTGGGACATCTTGGCGAAGAAGGTAGCGACCGAGGTCTGGTACTGCATTATTCGCTCGTTGACCGACTTGAGGGCGGGAAGCACGAAGGGGTCCTTGTGCTCGTGGTCGATCTTCGATCCCAATTGCGCTACATAAGCTGTAGGGCACCACACACCACCAACACACAAGAAGCCAATCAGGCGCGCAGCCAACAGAGGAGGGGCGTGAGGCGGAGGTGCGTACTCTTCATGGCCGTGTTCATCGAAACCAAGCATGCGTGGACTTGCTTGACCACAAACAGCTCGTTGCACTTGCTCACCTTCCCGTCTGGGTGGTTGACGTAAGTGCCGGCCACTGAGACGATACCGGCTCACCCTTGGGCTGCGTGGCGTACCTTCACCACCGAACGCCAGGCACACATAGCTGTAGAGCTTCTCCAAGAGGGACTGCATCGTGGTGTACGTGTCGCCCAGCAGCTCATTGCGCGCCCTCATCCCGTCGTCACAGTTCTCTTGTTTGGATTCCTCTTCCAGGCTAGCGTGTGCGGATACAACAAGAATTGGGCGTGAGTGCACAAGAGAGAGGGAGAGAGAACACACAAGGCACGTACCGAAGCAACTGGTAGGTCAGAAGCTTCTTGTTGAACAGCATGTAACGATTGATCGCCGCCACAGCTGCCTTCTGTAACACGGAAGTGTGACAGTGCGTCAGGTCAGTTACATGCTATTTAGGACCACTCGGTCTGAGGCGTCTACTCGCCCAAGTTGAGTAAGCACGAGTACCGCTTGCTGAGGGTCGACTTGGGCTGGCTGTTTGGCTTGCTCGTAGGAAGCCGCCATGGCGGTGATGGCTGCGTGAATGCCGGACAAGTACTTGGTGTGCGAGGGCAAAACCAGGATGATCTGGAATAAACATGCACGCATCAGCGCGTGGGTTCACGAGAGATGATGCGTCAACGACCAGACCGGGAGGTACCTTGCGATTGATGTTGCGAAGCGCGTCCGTGATGGTCATACTCTTGTTGAGGATGAGCAGACGCTCATGGAAGGCCGAAAAATAGTCACCGTAGTGCGAGATGAATTGGTGGAAGTGCTTGAGCCACACGTCCACAAACTCCTTCTGCTGCTGCTGCCTCTTGCGATCGAACGTGGCCACGTTGAACTGGTTGTAGACCTCGTTCTTGGAGTCGTCGAAGAGCACCTTCCGCGCGAGCACGGACGATGCCTTGGTCAAGTCGTCCCGCAGCTTCTGTTGGATCTGTGTCATTGCGATCTCGCGCTCCTTCATCAGGTTTTGCGTTCTGCGCCCCTCACGACGAGTGGGAAACAAGTTGAGTAAGTCCTGGCCTCGCAAACGCTGTAGCGAGGGCACAGCGAGCGCTCGGCGTACCGCTGTAGTGTGTCGTCAAGGATTTTGCTCTTGGAGGAGAGCTGGTCCCGCTCCTGGGTGAGGTTGTTGATG
>CDFB01047102.1:0-11434 GCA_000826425.1 Acanthamoeba lugdunensis | reverse complement strand
GTTTTTTCTTGCAGGCAAACCGGCACCCACTACGCGGACGGCCTCGAGGGCTGCTCGCGCTCTTCGATCCTCGCCGTGCGGCAGAGCTTCGCCGAACTGTTCCGGTTCCTCCTGCGCAGCCTGGCCGGCCAGGAGGAGGGCACCAACGTCTCCCGGGAGGCCGAGCAGCTCAAGTTCCACACGCTCGTTCTCAACGCTCTCGCCCTCGACTACCGCATGTTCGACTATGCCCTCTTCAGCAACAGCGACTTCCACGCCGTCCTGCACAAGCTGTCCACCCACGACGTCGCCCTTCGCCAGGAGCCTTCGTTGTCATCGTCGTCTTCAAGAAGCTCCACGGCTCACCCGGCGTCGGAGGCAGTCGCCGCGAGTAAGCTCCGCGCGCACAAGAAGCGCGTGGTGCGGGTGGCGCGCGATCTCTTCCTCCTCTCGGCCGCGCGATGCCTTGCGTGGACCCCCACGCCGCTGGCGCTCAGGAACAATCACCTCGGGGAGGACGAGGCCCAGCAGATACTGGACCTGCAGGACGCCGTGCTGCGGACCATCTTCTTCACCGAGCTCGGCAGCCACCGCAGGGAGGAAGAGGCCGCCAGCGAAGCGAGGAGGTCGACCGATCTCGACGACGACTACCACCACTCGCTGCTCGCGCTGCTCTACCAGCTGAAGCGCACGGCGACTATGCAGCGCTTCTTCTCCTCGTCGGAGAGCATCCACAACGTGCTTTCCCTGCTCAAGCTGGGCTCGCCACGCGTGCAGCGACTGGTGACGCGTCTGTGCCGGCATGTTGTCCACCACATGCAGCCCGGACGCTTCGTGAAGACCTCTTCCAAGGGCAGCATGAGCGCGGACGAGGTAGTCGAGTTCTTCGTCGACCTGCTCGGCTCGCTCATCTCCGGCAGCTACGTCGCCGTGCCCTCCGACGCCATGACGACCACCGGTGCCGAGATGTCCGCTCACTCGGCGTCGTCCCTATCCCGAACCTCATCGTCCGAGAGCGTCAGCGGCAGGCACTGCTACTCGCTGATCCTGCACCGCCCGCAAGGCGTCACGATCTCGGACGTGCTCCGGATGCTGCCCCAGTCGCAGCTCACTGCCACCGGCGAATCGGGTCTCGACGTCAACCTGAAGGAGGTGGTGCGCGAGCTTAAGGCCATCGACCAAACGGTGGTCTTGCGGGACTCGAGCATCGAGAAATGCCGCCGGTACGCGAGCCTGCTGGCCGCCAAGGGCTTCTCCGTCACCATCGCACGCCAGGATCCCGTACCCAAGAAGAACACCGAGCCGGAACCGGCGACCGGATCGTCGTCGCAGTTCTACATGTGGCGCAGCCGTCGCGTGGACTACTCGCTCGCGTCCGAGATCGTCTCCTTCCTGCGCACGCTCCTCATCGCGCCCGACTGGCAGCCGCTCCTTTCCGAGAAGCTGCGGACGAACCTCTCGGCCCTCTCGGCCCTCGTCCAGTCGCTCGGGCAGAGGATTGCGGCCTCGGCCAAGGGCAAGGCCAAGGCGGCAGGCGCCAGTGCCGAAGAAGGAAGCCAGAACGCCGAGCTGGCCGGCCAACAGCGGATCATGGCCGTGCTGGCAGTCCTGGGCGGATGGAACGAGGATCTGCGCGTGGGCGGCAAGGTCCGCCTCCGAGGAGAGGCAAGGCCAGACAACGCGGGAGAGAGCACCTCTGCTTCCGTGGGCACCGTGATCAGTTTCCTCAGCCCGTCTACGGTCAAGGTACGATGGCACTCCAATGATACACACTCAGGGAATATTGGCTCAAGCATGCTCACGCCGTCGCGTATCTGGCTTGTGACAGGTCCTGTTGCGTGTCACGGACAACGACGCGCAGGAACGGCGGATGCGGACCTACGCGGTAGACGAGCTCACACCCGTTACCGAGATTGAGCTACCCTCGGGCATCTTTTCGCTCACAGAGGACACGCTCGGTATCATGCACTCCTTCCTCGAGAAGTCGAATGCGTTCCTGTACGCGGAGGAGTCAACCTGCACCGACCCGTCGCCCGCAACGCTGCTCTACTCGCAGATTCGCTCGCGCCTGCTCAAGGTCCTCGAGAGCCTGTTCCGCGACTCGGCCTCGATTCGCTGCTGCCTCGACACCACCAACGAGCACGACCGGCGGTTCATTCCGCTACTGATCGAGGGGATCGCCGCCCGAGAGGACGACTCTGCCGCTGCGGAAGAGCTGCAAGACCACATCCGACAGCGGCACAGCAACGTCAGGGGCAAGACCGAGGAAGGCCTGGTGCGCCTGGCGTTCGACCTCCAGGAATCGCTCTACGAGCTCGAGTCGCGGCCGAAGCGCGCTGCAGCTGAGTCCGAACCGACTGCCGAGACTACGACCGAGGAAGAACCGGCCAAGCAGCTTGAAATGTCGCCGAGCGACAGCAAGCGCAGGGGTAAGAGCAACGACACCAGCAAGAACAGGCGCAAGCGCGAAGAGAGGAAGACCAGAGGCAAGGGCAAGCCCCGCCTCGATATGGACAGCGACAGCGATGAGCGCATCAAGACCGCCCTGGCTGGCAACTGGCGCCTCGGCCAAAACAAGATGGCCTGGAGCGAGGACTGCGGCTACGCGGTCGTCTTCGTCGGCCTGGACCGCTTGGCCATCCAATACTACGGCAACAACGGCGACTGCCTCGTACACGCCCTTCCCGAGATCTCGGCGGACACGATGGGAGAGTTCTACTACGAGGTGACGCTCGAGAGCGACGACAGCGGAAGCGGCATTGGCGTGGGCTTGTGCCCTGCGGGCTCGGTGCCAGGTAATCCACGATGTCATCGTGCTCTTGATTACTGCCGGGTGTTGTGTGTGTGTGTGGTCCTGACGTCTCTGTGGCGGATGGCGCAGGCTGGGGCGACTGCTTCTATGAGTATCGCGGCAACAACGGCAATAAGGTGGCGCCTCGTGCGCGCAAGGAGAGCGAACTCGTTTACCGCTGCCCCTACTGCGACCTCGACAAGCTGACCTCTGCCGAGCTGTGCCACCACATCCAGCGCAGGCACCACGGCAGCACCCTTCCCGTGGTGTGCCCTATCTGCGCCAGCACTCCTCTGGGCGACCCCAACTACGTCTCCTCCAACTTCTTTGGCCACCTCGAGAACACTCACAAGTACGCATACCCCCGGCACTAGCTCCAGACTTCCTCAATCTGCACGCATCACACAACGTGTGAACTCACGATGGGCCGATGAACCCCTTTTCCCCCCATACACCAGTGACCTGCTATACGGCGCAGTGCCTTCATCGCAGGAGCTGCCTTACAGCTCCTCGTTCTCCGTCGGCGATGTGATTGGCTGCGGTTGGTCGCGCAGGGATGGCGGAGTGATCTATTTCACAAGGTACCCTAACTAAGTGCTCCCTCCACCATTGGTTCCTTCAACTAAAGCGTGTTTTCATTTTCTTCCCTATAGGAACGGAGAATACCTGGGGCCGGCCTTCATCGACGTTCCCGAGCTGCGGCTGGTGCCGATGGTGCGTCTGCGCGCAAGCGGCACGGAGATCAGCGCCAACTTTGGTCAGCGGCCTTTCGCGTGCCCGCCCACGGCAGACCTGGCCGAGAAAGACTCCGAGATGGTCCGCAAGCTGCGGGAGGACCAGGAGGCCAACAAGCGACGCATCAGAGAGGCCGAAGATGCCAAGCTCGCAGCGCGCGAGGAGCAGGTGCGTACTACCGCATGTGCGGCGTGTGTCGTGTGTGTCAGTGCTGAGCAAAACGATTGCAGGCCGAATTGTTGATGAGCTTCGTGGGGCTGCCGCGGGAGTTCTGCATTCACGCACTCCTCCACAACAACGACAATGTGGAAGAGGCGGCGTCGTGGTCCTTCGACAACTTCAACAATTGGAGCGCGGAGCAGGCCCATGCGCAGGCCCTCAGCATCCAACAGGAACGGCGCAGCAGCCACACCGATGAAAGGTACGCTTACAAGCCCACCTACACCACGACCAGCGGTTGGTCGGTTGCTGACTCCTTCTCTTCTACCTCGAAGCTTTGACAGCAGCTCCAGCAGCAGCAGCAGCAGCGCCGGAATCAGGTCGATCGACTACCCCGGCGAGGCCTATGCCTTTGTCGATGACGCTGTCGAGTCATTCTCCGCTCGCCATGGCACCATTGTCGCCGCGTCGACGCCCCTGGAAGTGTCTCGTCTCCGGGTCGGCACCAAGTGCGTTGTCACTGATCGCGCGGTCGATGCCACCGACCTCACTGGATGGGTCGATGCGAAATACCGGGTACTCTACACTCTCACTCTTGGCTTCGTTGGTATTCGTCCGCCCAAAGCAGCAGCTGACCGTTTTGTTTCTTTCTCTTTTCTTTTAAGGCCATCGGACGGACGGGCGAGATCATCGCCGTGGACCGGACCAGGCTCGTTGCGTTGTTGCAGTTCTACGACCCGGAGCGGGCGGTCAGCGAGGAGTGGTGGTTCCCTCTGCAGTCGCTGCGCATGGCCGACGAGATCGCGCACACCGCCCCCGTTGACCGCACCGATGCCGACACACGCACGGCGCTCCGGGAGGACCTGCTCGCAGCGGAGATGCGGCTCGGTCGTTTCTACGCCCGGGACGCCATCATCAGCCTCCTCAACAACTGGCCCACCACGAGCCCGCTGTCCCTGGAGGTGCTGGGCGGACCCGCCAACTTCCTGAAGGCCCTGCGTCTGATCGCCAAGGCCTACCTGGCCCAACCCATACCCGATCTGCGCCAAGCCGGCGAGGACGGCAGCGCCGCCGGCGATATCATGCACATCCTCTGGGCGCAACTCCAGCGCCTCTGCAGGTAAGCTTCTATTTTCACGTCAGTGCCTTGGCTCGTGGCGCTCACGCGTTTATAAACGCGACATGTTTCGTATCAGGACCGGGGAGACGGATTTCCTGGACCTGCTGCTGGCCGAGTCGGCCAGTCTTCTCAAGGAGTCGGCGGCCTTCTCCAGCCATCACGCTCTGATCAGCGAGTCCGAGCACCCGCACGGAACGGAGGACTTTGTCAAGGAGTTTGCCATCCCCGACGCCATGGGCCTGGTCATCACCTTCGATCGGTATGATGCCTCTCTTTTCTTAGGCGCTCGCGTTTCGTATTGAGGACCTCACATGTCCGCGTATCGACCATCCAGACGCTGCAAGCTGTCCGACGCCGACACTCTGACGATCTATCTCGACGAAAAGCGCACCAAGCCTCTGCGGCGCTTCACCGGCACTTCGCTGTCCCAATTCCACCCGGTAGTCATCGCCAGCAATCGCTTCTGGCTGCAGTTCCAGGTAACCACGCCGCCTTTGCTCTCTCTCTCTCTCTCTCCATGCTCGAACCGTAGCGTTTACTTACCTTGCTGTGCTCAGCGCCAGAGCGGGATGCCCAACAACGAACCCCAGTGGGGCTATCTGATGAACGTGACTCCGACCAACGAGCTCCTCAACTTGGCGCTCTGGATTAGCGAGTTCTTGGCCGAGGAGGCGGATCCCGCCAGGTACGCTTTGACCCGAAGTTTGTCGGAGGAGAGGGGAAAGCTGATCGACAGGACTTATTTTCAACGCACCAGGAGCCACACGCCGACCAATTACGATCATGACGACTACGAACCTATGGCCCTGGAAGGCGACGCCGAGTCGCCGCTCGGTGGCCTCTACAGCCGTCTCTACGTCCAGCTCACCCAATACCTCAGGGTGCGTTATTTTGTTGGTTTGATTTTTTACTGCGCGACGACTGGAGAACACTCACATTCCGCGTGCACTACAACACTTTCATTAGACCGCCAAGGTGCCCGAGGTGGTGAAGACGGTGGTGCTGCGCCTGCTCAAGCGCCTGCTCATGCTGGCCATCGACGACTTCCAGGCCCAGTGGAACAAGCACGGGCTGCGCAAGGGGAAGCGCAAGATCGCCGACAAGGAGGACGGCGGCGAGGACGAGGCCACGGTGCAGGGCGGCCAGCAGCAGCTGCAGCAGCCTACGGCGGGGAGCCCCCGCAAGAGCGCGGAGGAGGCCCAGGCCAAGCGCCGGGGCCGGGAGGCCATGAAGCGCGACCTGCAGCGACTCGCGCAGGCCACCGCGGTGCTCGAAGACGAGCTCTTCTGTCTGCTGTGCGAGGTCGACCTCCTGCATTCGCCCTACCTCCAGAACCTGGCCGAGCTCATCGTCCTCAAGCGGAAGATGGCCCTGCTCGCCACCGCGAGCGTCGAGGAGAACATCGCCCTCGACGCCCTCTCCTTCTACCCCGCCTCTCTCGACGACGTGCCGGTACATTCTCCACACACACACACACCTGCCGGTCATTGCCCAGTGGTCGCTAACCCTCGTATGATGTGTGTTGCGTGTGTTGCGTGACAGGACTCGTTCCCTGCCTCACTTACGCTTTCAGCGAGTGAGTCGGTGATGACGCAGTCGGCGGTGAGCGAGGGCATCCGCAACTTCAACGCCATGGCGGCGCTCGACGAGGTCCTCGGGTGCTTCTTCAGCGACAAGGACTTCCCGCGCGCCTTCCTGGCCGAGTCCCGGTGGAACCCGCGCTCGCTCTTCCTCGGCAAGCACGCCCAACTCAGCTCCGTACGCTACTCACCACTTGCCCTCCCTCCATTCCCTATCTCTGCACGAATTGCGCTCATATTAATTTCTATTATAGCTGAACAAGCCGAAGCTGACCGACGGAGGAAAGCTGACCGAGCGGGCCGAGCTGGTGTACACGGAGGTGTTCTACCGCTTCGGCGTGTCCCAGCCGGGCTACATGTCGCCCGAGGAGCTAAACGTGCTGCAAGTCCACTGCCACCCCAACGAGCCGCTGTCGGCCGACGACCTCCGGTTCTTCCTCGACAAGTACGAGTCGGAGGGTGGACGTCTCACGCTGCGGGGCTTCCTGGCGCTGTACTACCGCGAGGCCTACCAGCACCCCAAGCACAGCTGGGATGAGCTCCAGCGGCTGGGCTACGACTCGGAGCTGGCCATCACCGAGCAGA
Source organism: Acanthamoeba lugdunensis (assembly GCA_000826425.1). NCBI lineage: Eukaryota > Discosea > Longamoebia > Acanthamoebidae > Acanthamoeba > Acanthamoeba lugdunensis. The sequence goes on along the minus strand of CDFB01047102.1, from coordinate 4,485 downwards.
CGGCCGCCCAGTGGTGCAAGGCCTCGCGCTGGTCCCGTGCCATGGACGAGCAGCTCGTTGAGCTCGTCAACTACCTCTCCGAGAAGTCCGGCAAGAAGCCCCTCGACCTCACCCCCGAGGACGTCGACATCACCACCGACATCGGTTCTTACCGCCTTCCCCCACACACTCACCGCTCAGTCCTTGATCGCTCACTCGGGCTCGTTGATGGCTCTCTCTCTCTCTCGGCGCATGCAGAGCGGCAGCACTACGACAAGCTGCGCCATGTGCCGCCGGTGGCGTTGAAGCTGCGGTTCCTGTGCGTCCAGCAGTTCAACGTGCTGGTGAGCAAGGCCCTCCCGTTCATCGACCTCACGCAGCATGCAGTGGAGGGCAGCCTCGCCCGGAAGCTGAGCCTGCTTCGGCACCTGGTCTTCTACCTCACGAAGGTCGAATTCCTCGACTCCATCCTCGCCCGCACCGCTGCCACTCGCCCTCCCCCCTCCATCTCCATCTCGCGCCTCAAGACCGTACTCAGGAGCTCCAGGGACAGCCTCGCATTCCTCAACGCGTACGCACCACGCCACACACGCCGCACGCCACACACGCCACTCACCATAGACAACACATGGCAGGTCGGGGTTGGGAGGGCAGCTGTCGATGTCGGCCGACGCGGCGTCGCAGGAGAAGACGGTGTTCATGCAGGTCTACAAGCAGCTGGGCCACCTCGACCCGTCGTGCCTCCGCCAGAACGAACGCGCGTTCAAGGTCACCCTCCGCGGCGAACGCGTCGAAGGCGAAGGTACGGCCGAACGACCCTCTTCACGCCTCCTCGACCATTCCTCACACATTCCACGCCTCCCTTCTAGTCGGTCCGTACCAGGAGACGATCTCGCAGCTGTGCTCCGAGCTGCAGCCCGAAGAGGCCATGGAGCCCGGCAGTGAGAGCACCTCGACGTCGACCTCCACGTCGACGTCCACCGGTGAGCAGCAGCCGGACCAGGAGCAGCAGCAGCCGGAGGAGGTGCTGCCCCTGTTCGTGCCGTGCCCGAACCGCCAGCAGGCCATGCAGACCATCGGCGTGGGCGAGAACCGCGACAAGTTCATCCTCAAGCCCTCGTCCAACTCGCCCGAGCACCTCCGCATGTTCGAGTTCCTGGGCAAGCTCATGGGCATCGCAGGTACACCCCTCCCCCGCACATACTACCACGGCCACCACCACGAAACGAGAGAGCTGGCATCGCATTCCACACATGTTTGCAACAACAATTCACTGAATTGCTTTGTGCAGCGCGCACGAAGAGCATTCTGTCGCTCAACCTGCCGGCCCTGTTCTGGAAGCCGCTGGTGGGCGTGGAGCCGACCCTGCAAGACCTCAAGGCCATCGACTACTCCACCATGGAGTCCCTGCAGCGCATGACCGAGATGGACCAGGACCTCTTCCAGGCCTCCATCCTCGAAAACTTCACCACCAGCCTCAGCGACAAGACCATCGTGCGTCTCCCCTCCGCTCCCCCTCCGCTCCCCTCGTGTGCTTGTGCGCGATTATGTGCCGCGGCTGACTTGCGGGCGCACGCAGGTTGAGCTGGTGCCGGGCGGCAAGGAGAGGCCGCTGACGTACGAGGACAGGAAGGAGTACGTGGCGCTGGCGCAGCAGGCGCGACTGCACGAGAGCGACGCCCAGATGAAGGCCCTCGTCAAGGGCATCAGCACCCTGGTGCCCACGCCGCTCCTCAACCTCTTCTCCTGGCAAGACCTGGAGATGCGCATCTGCGGCCGCACCGAAATCAACCTCGACGTCCTTCGCAGGTTCGTCTCCTCCGTGTGTGTGTGTGCGTGCGTGCGTGTTGCATGGCCTAATCGTCGCGTGCGCGTGTCGTGCAGGAATACGAGGTACAGGGCGTGCGTGACGGAGCAGGACGCGCACATCCAGTACTTCTGGAAGGTGCTGGAGGACTTTAGCCACCACGAGCGGATGCTGTTCCTGCGGTTCGCCTGGGGTCGCCAGCGGCTGCCCTCCGAGGCCGAGCTCAAGAACGAGCCCATGAAGATCTTCCCCTTCCCGTGCGACAACGCCGACGTCCGCCTCCCGCACGCCGAGACCTGCTTCTTCAACATCAAGCTCCCGGCCTATACGAGCGTGCAGGTGATGCGCGAGCGCCTGCTCTACGCCATCACCCACACCAAGACCATCGACGCCGACCAGGAGGACAACATCCAGGACCTGCTCCCCCGCGGCCGAGGCCGAGGCGGCCGCTTCCTGGGCGGACTCAGCGCCGCCATGTTCGGCCGCAGTCCCTTCGGCGACATAGGCTCCCCGCCCGTGTCCCGTTCACGTGGCGGTGGGCGGGGTGGTCGCGGCGGCTTCATTTAGTCGGCAGGCATCTCTTATTCCAGACACGCCACCAAAAGCGTGTACTCGCTCGTCGCCAAGAAGAACTAAAACGTTAAACCTTTTGGTACTTGAGGGGCCGCGTCGTTGGTGCTAGCTTGCGTCCTTGCGAACAAACGGCGGCAGCGAGAGGTCCCTTTCGTCAAAGATCACGCGGCACGCCTCCTCCATCCACGACCTCCAGCCTGGCACAGGCTCGTGGCGTTCGGCCGAGCGCGAGAGAAGTTGCACCACCCGGCACTGCACGAGGGTGTCGAGGGGGTGCGGCAGAACCCAGGGTCCGAACACCTCTCGGATTCGATCGAGGCAGAGCAGGTGGGCCAACACGTGACCGTGCTCCTCGTAGGTGAGAGCAACACTGACGAACTTCGACATCGAGAACTGATCCTCGCCGAGGGCAGACGCTTGGAGGATGTGCGCCTGGTTGCAGGGGCATCACGCCCAGGGAAGCAGCGGAGTCCGTCGGGTCGGCCACACTGTGGAACATCTGGATGACGAGGTCAGTCCACCGATCGGCAATCGGCGACACTTGCCCGAGGCGTGGCCGGTAGAGGCGCAGCCCGGTGAGCCAACTGAACAAGAAGCGGCGTCGGTGAGTGTCCTGCACGGAATCGGGGTCCCCTGGATCGTCGCTCTGGGCAATTTGCTCGGCATGGGACCCATCGGGGACCGGTGGAGCAGAATTCGAGCCTTCATCATGCAGATGAAGGAGGTGAGCGTCTCGTCTTGATCGCAAACTCGTCTCAGCGCTTGCTCTGCGATTTCAGTGAGGGGCGCTCCACAGAGGCTGCGATCAAAGAGGGCGAATCCAAGCAGGCTCTGGCGAAGCAGCCCTTGGGGTTCTGACAGATCAAGATTACGAAGCTGTTCGCATAGGACGTCCTCCTGTTCATTCAGGAGTTCGTGCCAGGAGGATGCAGAAACGGTGAAGGAAGAGGAGAACTGTTTGGGCCATCGCTCAGTAACGATGAAATGGCCACTGACCAGCGAAGTGGTGACGATGTTGTGTCTGCCTCATGGCGAGGGACCAGAAGGCCAACAAAGGTCATCATACCATTTTGTGCAACCAACAGCCTCCACCATTTTTCCTGGTGGAGCGCCTTCTGCACTCGATTACACCATCGCCTCCAGATGACCACGCCACACGATGACGGTATGTACAAGCACGGCAGATACCCCAAGCCACTTCGTTCTACCTCTTGACTCATCAGCACCAGTCTCAGCTGGCGGCCTGACGTGCAAGCAACAAGCTTGTGGTGATTGTTGAATTGTGCACGATTTGTGCGCACCTTTTACTGAGTGGCCTCACTTGTCGCCTCGGCCGAGAGCGAGGAAGGAGGAGGGGCTGCTGGAGCCACTCCTCTCCGACGAGAGGCTGCGGATGAGGGTCTCCACAGTCTGACGCTTCGACGCCTTGCCGCCCAGGGCCACCGAGAATCGCCCCAGCGTGGTCTCCGTCTCGAATCTGAAATGTGTTGCCGTTGCGACACCACAGAAAGGGGTCAGTACTGGTCGCGGACAGCCGTGACTTGGACGTTTCGATGCGTACTTGTGCAGGACGCCCACGAGCTTGGGAATGTCGGTCAGATCGGGGTACTTGCTCCGCCGCACCCGGTCATCCAGGAACTCCAGCAAGTTGTCGGCCAGCAGCAGGTTCACCAGCTGTGTGGATGCGACAACCAACGTATACATACGACACCAGTCAGGGGGGACGAGCGTAGAGCGGAGAGTGAAGACCTTGTTTCGCTTTCGCACCTGGCGCAGTTCCTGGATGGAGTTCTGGAGGGAGGAGACGTTCCACTGCCGGATGTAGCCCTCCGCGTACCGCAGGTCGTTGTCGAGACTCTGTATCGCCGCCCTGTTGATGCGCTTGGCGTCGTTGTTGTAGACCATGTTCTGGGTCCCGCGGGTCATCACAGAGGTGGGTGGTGGAGGGTGTGAGCAACAAACGGGGAGTGCACTCGGCCGCATGCGTGGCGGGATCGCTGTGCGGTACCCGCAAGCAGATGGCCATGCGATTGAACGCCTCGAGCGCGATCTCGTCCCGCAACTCTTGCCGCAACGGATCGAACACGGCCAACGTCGTTTGCAAGTAGAGGAACAACTCTGCAAAT
>CDFB01046968.1:0-10437 GCA_000826425.1 Acanthamoeba lugdunensis | reverse complement strand
ACCTCCTGCTCTGGCACGTTCTGCACGACTTCGTACAGCTTTCGGAGCAGGTGCTGAATCACGACGGTTTTGTCGTAGTTCACCCTCACCTCAGACAGCAGCTCGGTAATCTGCCCCACATGACGAGCGAACACACAACACACGACGACCATCAGCGAGTGCGTTGGGTGGTGCTGCGCGGCGCCAAGATAGGGTGATCGGCTTGCATACCTGAAGGCGGAAGAGGTTGGACTTGAAGAGCTCCTCGGTTTCCTTGAGGCGTTTGATCTCCTCGAAGGTGGGCGCGGCGTAAGGTCGCAGCTTCTTCTCCGCGGCGGCCTTTCCCTTCTTGCCTTGACGACCACCATCTTCCTCTCCCACCTTGTCGTCCTCATCTTCCTCTTCGCCAAAATCAACAAAATCACCCTCTTCCTCTTCAGAGTCGTTCTCCTCCTTGGCCACCGCCTCCTCTTCGTCCTTGCTCTTCTTTTCTTTTTCGTTCTTCTTCAACGGCTTTGAAGGTGATTTGGCCTGCTGCGTTTTCACCATCTGCGCCGTCTTCTGCAAGCCGGCAGCGCGGTCGACCTTAGCCGGCACCGTGGCTCCATTCTCCAGTTTGGGCTTCTTCACCGCTGCACCCTTGTTAGGAACAGCATTGCGGCTCCCTGCCGGTGATTTCTTCTCCGCTGGGCGCTTGCGCTTGCCCTAAATCGCAAGATGGAGATACAGAATTTAATCTCATGCAATTCCAAAGTCCAGTTGCGATTAAACTTGGCTGTACCTGATTCTGGTTGCGGACGGTCGACATCCCTTACAAGCCCGAGCCTAGTACGAGATCGTGTGATAGAAGCAAAGGGGATCGGACAAGGAGATGCCGATCGATCTCTCTGGCGCAAGGTCCGGAAAAACAAAACAGACCAAAGAAAGAAAGAGGAAAGGTTTGTTTTTCTTTTGTTTTCTCAGGTCAGATTGACAAAATATTTCCTTGAATTCGAAACGTGCAACTTGCATCTGCCATCTGGCGGGCACGATCAAAGATCAAAGATCAATTGGGCGTACGCGGTGTACAACCTGTTGATGGCCAAGCGAGTATTGTCTGTGGCCGAGAAGCCGAGCGTGGCCAAGGAATTGGCAAAAATCTTGTCCAATGGCAGATTTCAGACGGTTCGCCCCCTTCTCTTTCTTTCGGGCACGGCTCTGGGCGTACTCTAAGCCCTCCTTTCGCTATGCAGAGGAAAGGAAGATCGAAATACAACATGATTTTCGAGTTTCAATATGAGATGAACGGCATGCAGTGCGACATGGCCGTTACCTCCGTGACGGGCCACCTCATGGAGACGGATTTCCCCCCCGAATTCAAGAAATGGAACTCATGCGATCCGTCTGCGCTCCTAGATCTGAACTGCCCAGTTCTCAAGTTTGTTCGCCCGGTACGAACTTAGCACCGTGCTGTTGCATCTGTGCGTGTACGTTTGTTGACAGTTCTCGTTGTGTGCAGGACGCCAAGGACATCGAGTTTACTCTGGGACAAGAGGCACGAAGGGCCGATTGGCTCGTTCTTTGGCTGGATTGCGATCGTGAGGGGGAGAACATCGCCTTTGAGGTGATCGACGTGTGCAAGAAGGCCAACCGGCGCCTGGAAATCTACCGAGCCCACTTCTCTGCACTCATCCCAAGGCAAGCGTTCTTACTTGGCGCCTAGTCCCTCCTAAGAGAGCACCACGTCAGAACTGACGCCATCATCAACAACAGGGACATTCACCGCGCCTGCAAAACGCTGACGCCGCCCGATGAGTTCGCCTCGATGGCAGTTGATGCCCGCCAGGAGTTGGACCTGCGGATAGGCGCCTCCTTCACGCGCTATCAAACGCTGCGGCTAAGGCAGAAGTTTCAAGGTAACCAATCTTGTGCACGCGTTCTCCTGAGGCTGATTCCATGTCTTACCCCTCCTTTCCAATAGGGCTTGACGAAAACGTGATCAGCTACGGGCCCTGCCAATTCCCCACTCTCGGTTTCGTTGTCGAAAGGTGATCCCCACAGCTTTTTGCCATTATTTCTCAGCTCAGCTCATGCGCCAATGTGCGTGTGTGCATGTGTGCGTACGTATGACCTAGATACTGGGAGATACAGAACTTCCGATCAGAAAAGTTCTGGACGATACAATGCACCATCAACAAGGATGGTGGCTTTTGCTCACCTACTTGGCGCCGGCGCCGCTTCTTCGATCGGCTTTCATGCTTGCTCCTCTACGAGTTATGCATGGAAAACCCGATGGCGACCGTCACCAGCGTATCGAAGAAGCCCAAGCGCAAGTTGTACGTACTCCTTGCTTCACAAAAGATGCCTACACGTAACACCGCACTGAAGATGCTGCTCGTGACACTGAATCGCATCCTTGTCCAGTCGACCGTTCCCGTTAACGACTGTCGCTTTGCAAAAGTTAGCCGCACGAAAGCTCAAGTTTTCATCTCAGCACACGATGATGGTACACAGCACCCTCTCTTCTGTTTGCTACAGCAAAGCCACTGTTCGCTTTACTGACCTTATCACAGGTCGCCGAAACTCTCTACAATCGAGGCTTCATCAGCTATCCGCGCACGGAAACCGACTCGTTTGTGGAAGGGACGGACCTCAACGGCCTAATTGCTATCCACACTGCCGACCCCAACTGGGGCAACTATGCCCAACAGTACGCAAACCAAAACTCCGTCTGTTTTCACACATCTGTCGCGGTTAAATCTGACCACGCCACTACCAGGCTCTTGAACGGGAAGTTCAAAACACCGAAGCACGGTAAGAACAACGATAACTCGCATCCACCAATCCACCCTACGAAGCACACCCACCTCGCGGCCCTACCCGACAATGACCAACGCAAGCTGTACGAACTGGTCACTCGCCACTTTCTTGCGTGCTGTTCCGACGACGCGATCGGTACGACACTCCTCCGTAACATTGGCACTGTCGGTGACTTGACGTTGCTCATACGGCCTGGTTGGTGTTTTGTGGCTCATTTGGGCGTGCAGGAAGCGAAACGGTGATCGAGTTCGACATCAATGGAGAAATTTTCACGGCGAAGGGGCTTATGGTGGAGCAGCTCAACTACCTCGAAGTGTATCCCTACGACCGATGGACTGACAAGGCCTTGCCAGTCTTCCAGGAAGGCGAGGAGATCATGCCTTCCGGTTCATTCCTGCCTCCCCTCTCTTGATGTTAATGACGCACTCTCACCTTTTGCTTCTCTTCCTTGTCAGCTTTGGAAATGCATGAGGGCGAGACGACGGCTCCCCCCATGCTTACCGAAGCGGAACTCATCCGTAAGATGGATGACAACGGCATTGGTACAGACGCCACGATTGCCACGCATATCCAAACTATACAGGTACATCACAACGCTCCCAAAGTTGTAGGGATTGCCTAGATTGAGCGATGCATTTACTTGGCATGCTCGATTGGTAATGCACAGGATCGCGGCTATGCGAACAAGATGGGGGCCAATGGTGAATTTGTTCCGACCACTCTGGGTGTTGCTCTCGTGGACGCCTACAACTCCATGCCACTGGCCTTCAAGCTTTCAGCCCCTCAGCTCCGAGCAAAGGTGCCTCTTTTGACTCTTCACGTTGCTAACACATGGACGCAGTACTCATTTCCTCCTTCCTCAACGTAGATGGAAAAGGATATGATCAACATTAGCCAGCGGAAGAGCACAAAGGATGAGGTGCTGCGAGTCAATGCGGAGCTGTACAGAAAACTCTTCCTTCAGGTAATGAACGAATCCGATAAGCTAGACCAGGTACATGCTTCCTCCCTTAAAGGATAGTTGATGCGTGCCTGGACTCCAACAATGTTCTCCAGGCCTGTGCCAAGTACTTCGATCCTCTCGGCACCTCGTTTACGAACGAAAAGAAGAACTTCTCGACCTGTGGTAAGTGTAGCGGACAAATGAGCCTTCGTGCAATGGAGCGGGTATGACCATCTGCCAACGTTTTTGAGCCCCGCTTTCTCAGTGCTGATGGCGAATGTTTCCTATTGCGCATTGTGCAGTCGCAAGTGCTGTTTTGCGCTCAGTGCAACCAAAGCCTATCTGTCCCCATCACCGGCGCTCTAAAGCCGCTGGACCATCGTTGCCCGCTGTGCCAGTACCAGGTACCGCGCCCTTCGCAGTGGTCAGCTTAACCCTTGAGGTCCTGATGCTGTTTTCGACAGGTTGTCTGCGTCGAAAAAGAAACAAGCTCCTACAATGTTTGCCCCTATTGCTACAACAATCCACCAAGAGAACAGAACGCCGAGGGAACCTTCCCCTGTTTTACGTGCTCAGAGAAGAGCTGCCCGCTGGCCAAGAAGGTACTACTGCGTAGCCTCACCTCACTTTTTCTCTTTCTCTGACCCACTCGTTATGTGGCAGGTTTCGGGAGATCCGGTGCGGCCCTGCCCAAGGTGTAACATGGCAATGACGTTGAGGAAGAAGAAGGAATCCAAGGGTTACTTCCTGGGTGCGTTTTCCCGCTTGCGCCGCCGTTTAGCAGGTGCCTTAATCAACCTTTCACTCCTCCAACACATTAGGGTGCACCGGATTCCCCAAGTGCAAAGCCATCTTATCGATGCCGGAAGCCGAATCGATCTCTGTGGCGGATCCCTGTCCGACTTGCAGCACAAACAACGTCACCGTGCGCATGCTAGAGTTCAATTTCAATCGCAGCCAGGTGTCCTACTCGATGCCGCTGCAGGTACCCACAACCAGCCTCCGGTTCGTTGGTTCACAGCTCTCATTTATCCTTTCTTTTGTCTGTTTTGCGCGTAGTACGTTGCCTGCATTGCCGGATGCAACGAAACGATCAACGATCGACTCCGACTTGCGTACGCCATTCTCTGATCTGTTGTGTTGCTGTGCACAACTTTAACACCTTCTTGGTCTCCTGTAGCAACACGGGCAATCTCGCTGAGTTTCTCAGTCCCATCCGAGTGGATGCCAGCGCGCAGAACAGGGCCGGCACCAAGCGACCAGCGTCCAGCGCGATTGCCTCTTCCTACGAGCGTCTCAGTTCTGGCCTCTCCTCTTCGTCATCGCCCAGGAACCCCTACGTTCAGAATGTATATAACACTACGGCTCAGCGGGGAGGTGCGTCAAACAGCTACGCTGGCGAGGAGGAGGAAGACGAAGCGTTCACCACGGCGTCGCGGAAGAGAGCCAAAACAACATCTCAAAACGAAGTGCGTCGTTACACCTTACCTGGCGATCTGGCAGTGTCTAACAGTGCTGCCTTCTTCCGTGCTGCAGTCCTGGACTCGCCAGCAGCAGTCGCCTCCACCTCGTGTTGCCCCCGCATCTGCTTCTGGTACGTTTCGCTTCCATTTCTAAGCGTAATAATGGCTCACCCAACGCTTCGTTCACGCAGCGGCTTTTGGAAGCTCGTCGTTCGGCGATGAGGGCGCTGAAGTGCCGTTCTGTGGCTGTCAGCAGCCCGCCGTGGTTCGTACCTCGTCGTCGACTGCAAACCCAGGACGACAGTTCTATACGTGCTCGCGGCCGCGCGAAGAGCAATGCGGGCTCTTCATCTGGGGCGACGAGTGGGATGGCAACCCCAATCCTCCCATCAAGAGGAAAGGCGACGCCGGCGGCGGAGGCGGAGGCGGAGGATACGGATTCAGCGGTGGTTCGGCTGGTCCGCGAGGAGGCGGTTCAGCTGGAGCCGGCGGCAACGCCTGCTTCAAGTGCGGCCAGCCGGGTCACTTTGCCAGCAACTGCCCACAAGGCGGAGCGGCAAGTGGCGGCGGCTGGGGAGGTGGCGGCGGTGGCGGCGGAGGAAGCAGCGGCTCGTGCTACAAGTGCGGCCAGCCGGGACACTTTTCGAGGGACTGTCCTCAAGGTGGAGGCGGCGGAGGCTACGGCGGCGGAGGCCGAGGCGGGGGCGGCGGAGGCTACGGAGGCGGAGGAACCAGCTCTGGCGGCAACACGTGCTACAAGTGTGGCCAGCCGGGACACTTCGCGAACAACTGCAAGCAAGGACAAGGTGGCACGAAGGCGAGCGGAGCGAAGGGGGTACATATCGATCATCGCCAGTGGAAAGGGTTTTGTTTTGTGAACCTCACGCGGCACATTCGCACCACGCAGATGCGCGCCAAGGCGGAGCCTGGAGGCGGGAAGACCCAACGCAAGTGCGGCAACTGCGGCGTACCCGGTACGTACACTTCGTGCTTCCTCTCCTCGCATCTCCTTCAATGTGGGAAGCACTCACGCTGCGCGTCGTGCTCCACGCAGGCCACACGCGCAGGAACTGTCCCGAACTCGAGGAGTGAGGAACAACGACCGTTGGTCTCCGACGCTTCTTCTTCCACGCGCCAAATCTCTCGATTGATCTTTCTTGAACGCCGGCAAACATTAGCAAAAGAAAAAAACCAACAGTGTATGGAGGTGAAGCCGCCACCAAGGAGTGCATCTCCAAGCCAGAGGGCCAAAGCTGCGGCAAATCAAAAGGCCCTGGCGAAGAAGGACCTCGATGAAGAACTGCAGCTGTTGCGCGATCCGATGGCACTGGCCAGCGCGGGCTTGCTACTCACGTGCATCCAGGACAACTCTCGGTCAACGTCTTCCACGGTGGGCGGGGGCTGCATCATATTCAGCCTCGATGAGCTGCCCCTCAACACCTCGTGGCAGACCCTCGCTGGACACTACGTGTGCCGAGTGGCCGAGACCAAAATCAACTACTTCGTCGGCCCCGCACACCAATCTCTCCTTGGTGCGTACGTCTTCATCGCAAGATCTACAGGGGATGCAGTGGTGTTCCAACTCTTGTTGTGCTCCTCACAGGGGCCGAAGTGTATAGCATAGATGTGCGTCCACTCGCCAAGACCATCGAGTACTTGCCGCAGGACCTGCTGGTCCGCATCCTCGCCTTCCTTCCCACGGCAGACTACGTCGCTTGCAGGTACGAACGTGGCCTTCAAGAAAATGGAGGTACCGTTCTCTCAAGTGACTTCCTCGCTGTGCGGTCAGACTGGTGTCTCGGTTCTGGCGCAAGGTCATCACCGAACGCGTCATGTCCTCGCAAGTGGCAACCAAGCTCAATGAAAGCATCACAAGGGTATGGCCCTTTGGCATCTCTCGATGTTCACCCGATGACCTCACGCATCGCTGCTGCTACAGTTCATGCAAAACCACTTTGCGCGGTTGCCCACAGAGCTCGTCCTGCACATATGTACGTCCACTGGTGTTCCTGCCGGCGCGATGTCTGCGTCCTCCTTGGCTGTCGCTCATGTGAACACACGTTTGAATGGCGCAGTCACCTTCCTCCGGGCCAAAGACATCTGTCGGGTCAGCCAGGCGTGTTTCACCTTTTGGTCCCTCGTTGACCACAACGAAGACCGTCTGTGGGAGGTACGCGCCCTGCCACTGCCGCCGCACCGCTAAGGCACTACCTCATCGTACCATTCAGGCTCTGTTCCAGAGGCGTTGGGTCCACTCCCGCGACAAACTCATGGACGCGTTCGGCTGTTCCAGGTACGGTCAGCTGGCTAGACTAAACTCGATGATGATGTGGCTGATTATCAGTCCTCGTCGGGGTCAGCAGGAAGCTATTTTACATCCTCAATGATCGACTACTGCGCGCCAAGTGCCTTCTGGGCCACCACAAGGAACTGCTGGCCGAGTACGTGGAGCATGTGCCTCGTACGTTCCTCCTCCTCCCGCGCAGGTGGTGTCACGGTGCTCAGCAATGCTTTGCGCTTCGTGGGCATGAACAGGTGGCCAAGCCAAGCCTGCGGCGAAAGGCGAGGTCACAACTGCGGACAGCAGCCACGACAAAGAGTCGATAGCGACAACAGCAGAACAGCCTGAGGCCCAGCCAGAACAAACCGAGGGCGGAGAGAAGTCGGATGAGGCCTTGGCAGCGGCGGCGGACAGGTGGGGAGCGAGCCGTGTGGAGAGTAAGCACCCAGAGAGCGCCGAGTTCCTCCGGTATACGCTGCGGGAGATCGACCAGCGACACTTCAGTACTGCCGGGCTAGTCGCCCGCAGTCCCAGGGTCAACGCCAACGTGCTGGTGATAGGCCCCAAAGCCATTGGCAAGTCCTCGTTCGTTATGAAGGCCCTCGCCGATCGCTTCGAGAGCAACGGCGACCAGCTCGACCTGGACCAGTACACCATCCTCCGCCATCTCACGCCTACGTTGTTTCGCTGACACCGTCGACGTGCTGACTGGCGCAGGTTTGGTGCCAGCGCGAGCAAGCTGTTCCCCATAAACGCCATCGACCTGAATATTCGGGTCTTCACGCTCTGCCGCATACCTGACTACAATGACCTCTTCAACGTCGCCGCTGTCATCGTGGCCTATGACCTCTCGTCCACTGTATGCCCCCCCCCCCGCAGCACTGCACCATCCACGTCATTCGCAGAGAGCACTTTCGCGCTGCATCGCTGACTTTGTAGATCACCTATTTGGGTTTCAGCACGGCCTGAGCGAAGCGCTGCGCTGGGCCAAAGAAGTGCGGCGAGAAGGTCGGCACAACTTGGTCCTTGCCGCCATAGGCCTGCGAAAAGACCTGGTCACGGTGCGCGGCCTTCTTTGGCTGATTTTATCAAACGAAGCACAGCATACGTCAAGGGTTCAGTACTCACTCGACATCTCGACTTCTTCTTCACCGCCCCGTAGCGCAAGCGAGACGACACTGCGGCGGCGAAGAAGGTGGCCATTGGCGCCCGTGTCACGCTCTACGCCGAGTACTCAGCCCTGCAAGCCTCGGTACGCCATTCTGCTCGCATTGGGGTGGCTCGGTGCTTCTAGCTGCTCATTTTCGCTTTTCGGGTGTGCCCAGAGCCGCACGTTGACCAAGTTCTTCGGCCGCATCGCGCGGCGGGTGGCCGAGTACCCCGAGCTGTGGGTGGCCCCCATCAACGTACCCACTCATTCTCCCCACAAGTAGCGCGATCATGTAGAAACTAAAAGGCCGGCACAGTGGTAGTTATCCTCCATCACCACACTCAGGCGAGCCTGCGCGTAAAGTACATCAACATTCCACTGCCAAATAATATCGGAGAGAGCACGGTGTTGGTGAGGGGTTAGGGGCTGTCGGCATCAGCTGGAAGGAGGGATCGCGCGTACATGGGCTTCAGCGTGATCTCAAGCACCTCTTTCACGTGGCAGTTTTCGGCCAGGCTGAAGTCGTAGGTACGCACGAGGGCTGCAATCGCGATCTCCATCTCCTGCATCGCCATCGCTTGCCCAATGCCTGCGCGCACGCAACACAGGTGTGTGTCGTGTGTCGTGTGTCGTGAGAGAGCGTCACTGAGAAACTCAGAGATCGAGAAGAGATTGAGAGTTGAACTGCGCGTACAGTTTCTGGGACCAGCGCTGAAGGGGGTGTATTTCGGATCGGCCGAGCTGGCCTCCTTGAAGCGGTCGGGCCGGAAGTCGAGGGGGCTGTCCCACAGCGTGGGATCCACGAACATCGGGTAGAACGGTACCCACACCGTCGTGCCCTTGGGCACCCGCACACCACACAGCTCTGCGTCTTCGAGCAGCACGCGCGCTGCAGTAGACGCACCGACATTTTGTGTTGAGCTCAGGCGCTTCGCGAGAGAGAAAGACATGATGAAGAAGACGATAACAAACCTGAACCAGTGGGCGCCACGGGGGTCAGGCGCATGGTCTCTTTGATGACGCATTGCAGCAGCTTGCACTGCTTCAGATCTTCCTGCGTGGGTCGGGTTCTGTCCGCCATCACCTGCAGCCGCGTGACCACGTCATGGTTAGTCCGTAGGTATTGCGCGTGGTGTAGAGATCCAGTGACACAGGCCACGCTGTACCCCGTCGACCTCCTGCCTGAGCTCAGCGAGCACCGCCGGATTGTTGGCCAAATGGTACAGCACCCAGGCCATGGCTAGCGGGCGCACGCAAGGAGTCAGCGATTAGTCAGTCACACAAACGCAGCAGGTTGGTCGGGTCGGTACAGTGAGCGGTGGTTTCGTGGCCGGCGCTGATGAACACTTCGAGTTCGATGGCGATTTGGTCGTCGGAGAGGCCCTCGCCGGACTCGCTGTCCTGGCTCTTCATGAGCAGCGTCAGCAGGTCCTTGACCTCTCGCCAATTTTCCATCTTTCTCCGCTCGGCGATCACCTTATGCGCCACACCGCGCACGAACTTACTGTAACGTGCGTGCGTGTGCAGTAGTGGTGCGTGTGTGCGGTGGTGCGTGTGTGTGCGATGGTGCGTGTGCGGTGATGCAATGATCATTAGCAGTACTAGCGACCAAAGCCTGGAGAGTAGGGGACACCTACGCGTTCGCCTGGAACCGCTTGGCGGCCTGCCGATTGAGAAAGCGGAGAGGATTGCTGTCCCTGGCCTGGATCTCCCGCAGGTTCTCCTGCAGCGCCACCAGCACGGGCGCCTTGGCGTCTGTCTGGGCGTGGAAGGACTGCCCGTAGATCGTCCGCCCGATAATGTCCTGCTCGCTCCCCCCCCC
>CDFB01046465.1:6126-27097 GCA_000826425.1 Acanthamoeba lugdunensis | reverse complement strand
AACCCTAACCCTAACCCTAACCCTAACCCTAACCCTAACCCTAACCCTAACCCTACATCAACAACACCTACATGCAGCCTACTCCTCAGGGCATGACCATGGCAGTGCAATGGGTGGGAGTCTACCACCAGGAGATTCCCCAGATGCAATGGTGATCTTGAACTGTGTATGTCAATAAACATTTTGTTGTTGTTCAGGTATTGCTAAAGTATTTGCTCTCAATGACCTCTGTTTTGTTGTCGTTGGAGTTTTTTGGTGTTTGCTTGCTTCTTTCTCCTTTGTATCCAAACAACTTGATCAATGTGCACCCGTCAGGTGAGATGACAATCTTTGGTGGAGGAAGTGAACTGGTCTCCTTCTTGGCAATGCACAAGCAATCTGCAATGTTGTGGACATGCTGTTCTGTCTTGACCCATTGACACCATGTCACAAACATCTTGGGTGATGAATGGTTGCACATGATGCTGGTGGAAGTGATGGAGTTGCGTCTCTTGTGCTTGTCATAATCGATGGAGGGACCAAACCTGAGAAAACAGTGAAGTGAGTGTGGTGAAACCAACATGCACTTGTCCCTAAAGCGCGCAAAGATGAGTTGCTCAATGTGACTGAGGCCCGTTGGTGGTTGTCTTTCCACGTAGATCCAATTGCTTGGTTCCAACCATGCTGGTCTGTAGTTGTAGAAGAAGCACTCCATGCGGTTGGCAGTCTTGCGTGACCTGCGGTGCTTTTCTCCTGGGAAGGGTGGCAGCTTTGTGATGTTGATGTGCTCCATGTGTATGACAGTCCATTCATTGTGATTGATGACCCTGAGTGTGACAAGCCCCAAGTTCATGATCCCCATGTCAATGATGACCCAAAGTGCCCCCATGATGGTTGTGTGTGTGTGTGTTGTGTGTACACTGAAAAAGGAATCAAATGTTGGTGTTAATGCAGTCACTCAGAGATGCATGTGCGACATACACTGTGTAGGCCTGTGTATATTCTCCAGAGTTTAAAAAAAGAAGGGCCAACATGCAGCTAAAGATCACAATGAACTATCACTCCAGGGGTGTTGGCACACATGGCGACCAGCCACTGGCGAGCCTCTGGACCTGTAGAAGAGACACGCACACTCTCACACATTTCTACATGGTGCATGAGCAACAAACAAGTCATCTCATCATAGTTGTTGATATTTTGTTATATATTTATTTTTATTGATTTTATTTATACAGGAATTTTCTGATTGGTCAAATCATGAAAAACGCCAAACTAGGTTGAAAAGAACAACTTCCAGAGGGCCATGTTCGCTTACACCCACCAATCTCCTAAAAAGGGTAAGCATTCTTGCCATACCTTATCCTTTTTTGGTGATCAGCAGGCAAGCATACAGATTTGTATTTCTAGAAATTCCCTTGATTTCCATTCTGGACTGGCTTGCGGATGGTTTGCCAATTGCCAAAAAAGGATAAGAAATGTGAAGAATTCTTAACCTAAAAAGGAGGTTGGCAGGTGTAAGTGAATGAGGCCCCCATGAAGTAATGTTTTCTGGGCTGGTTTGGCGTTTTTGGTGAAATGACCAATCAGAAAATTCCTTTTAAAAATGTATTACAAATTGTTTTTAAAATATGATTTTATTATTTCATAGATCAGCGCAGGCGTGTTTTTTTTAGCTGGTGAATTCCAAAGTGACCAGACCTGGTCTGCCTGGTGCACCCACCATGTCTACTCCTGCATTCAATTGGCCAGTGCCTCCACCTGCGCCAGTGCTGGGCTGGATACTGTTGGTGTCTCCACCCTTTGTGAACACAGAAGCACCACCACCACCACCACCATTGCTGCTGCTGCCAGAACCTCCAGTGTAAGGCCCCACACTGCCTCTGTTGCCTCTGTTTGTGTCACTGCTGCCACCACTGGCACTGGAATAGAGGTAGATGTCAACAAGACTGTTGTTACTGGTGATGCCATTGCTGACCACCTGGGCGCCTCCTGCCAGAGCACTGGCTCTGTTGGGAGCATTTATGCTGCCACCAGCACCACCATGGCCTGTGGCTGTGCTGTCAAAGTTGTTGCCTCCATTGGCTCTGTTGTTGCCCATGATCTGCCATGTGCCAACAGTCATGGTGCTCATGCCTGGGCCGCTGCTGGTCCCCACTGTGTATGACATGCTGATTCCAGGGCTGATGGTCAGCAGGAACCTCATCACCACACCTCCACCTCCACCTCTGCCACCTGACAAAGCCAGTGTGCCTGTCTGGGTGCTCCACCCACTGGTTCCACCAGCACAGACCATCACATACACAGTCTTGGAGCCAGCAGGGGCAGTCACAGTGCCAGACCCCAAGCTGAACGCATCAGTGCATAGGATGCTGCCCATGCTTGAACCACCACTGGACAGTGTCTTGTAGGCCACTCCTGTAGCAGCAGTGCTATCCACTGTGAGAACTTTTCCTTTGCTGCCCAGCAAGAGCATGACTGTGGCAGCCCCAACTGTTATTGCCCCCTTGGTTGTGGGTGGAGTCCAGCTGCTCAAAGGGGGCAGTTGCGTGGATGGCACAAGGCCATCTGCGCCCAGACTGGCTATGCCATTGACCTGGCCCTTGGAGGTGATGAAGGCGTTGATCTGCGTGTGGGTGTTGGTGCTGATGTTGAGCAGGTTCATGTGATCCACCTGTGCATACTTCAATCCAGTGGTCTGCAAGGCATCAATGGTGAGCATGTGGTTGTTGGTGGCAGACAGCAGAAGGGTCATGGAGGCACTTCCATTGCCAGTGATGAGCACTCCCTTGGCCGTCGGCAGACTGACGCCCAACAGCACATTGCCCAACTGCAAGAGGGGCACCTGGCCACCTGAATCCAAAGACGCCAGACTGCTTGCCTGGCCCTTGGACAACATGAACGCGTCCAGCTGGGCGTGTGCGTTGGTGCCTTTGTTGAGCAGATTGGTGTGATCCACCTGCTGGTAAGACAGACCCAGTGGGGCACTTGAATCTGCTGTGAGCATGTACTTGTCTGTTCCCATGGCCAGATTCTGCATGGAGGTTCTGTTGGCGGTGATAAGGACACCCTTGGTGGTAGGTGGGGTGTACCCAGTTCCTCCACTACCTGAGGGTAGCTGTGCAGCAGACATGAGCCCATCTGGACCCAGAGAAGCAAGCCCAAGTGGTTGACCCTTGGAGGCAATGAAGGCATCAATCTGCATGTGGGTGTTGGTGCCCTTGTTGAGCACATTGGTGTGATCCACTTGTGTGTACTTCAACCCTGTGCTCTGCGTGGAATTGGCCATGAGCATGAGCCTGTTGCTGCTGACCAGAAGGCCAGTGCTCAAAAGACTGTTGCCCATGATCAGCACTCCCTTGGTGGAAGGCAGCATGACGTCCACCCACACATTCCTGTTCCAGGCGCTGACGGTGCTGGTGGTGGTGTTGTATACCAGTGCACCAGTGGGCACCCTATTGCTCAGTGCGTTGATTTGTGTTTGCAAGAACTGGCCAATGATGGTTAGTCCATTGAAGATGGCGTTGTTGGTGCATATGAGGGAGAGGAAATCGCCATAAGAAGAATAGACTGCTGACATCCTGTTGATGGTAGGTACATTGTGATGAAAGAAATTAATTTATTTCTGAAGTGTGTTCCAGCTGCATGTGCAAACTTGCTTGATTGTCTCGCCATGTGAAACACACAAAATACATTTAGCATTCCAATCTGTGATAACAACAAAGACCACAGACAACTGTGATGTTTCCTCTTTCAACATGTTGGTCCCAAATAACCTCTGATGTGTCTATCCACATCCAATTGGGTAACGCCCACAACCACAAGTGTGGAAGAGTGCGTTTGTTGATGCAGTGATGTGACACAAAGTCGTGAATGTTGCCAATGCTTGTGATGTTGTGCGTGCATTTGCCTGAGCATGTCCAGAGCCACCTTGAGGCAATGTTCTGCCATCATGCTGAGTGGTGCTTGTGTGTCACAGTTGGTGTGGTTGATATTGTCTTGAGCCCTTGTGTGGGGGAAGGGGTGCAAATGAATGATTTTATTTTTGGGCCATACTGGGGAAGGTCTTTGGGAGATAGCATGTGGAGGTGGCTGCCCTCTGCTGCTGAGCTGCATGTCAACTTGTCCCAGGGACAGTCATTGTTGTGTGCCCACTTGAGGATGTAGATGTGGCCGCTCTTTGCTGCTGCGCGGCATGTTGACTTGTCCCAGGGGCAGTCATTGTCGTGCGCCCACTTGAGGATGTAGAGGTGGCCGCCCTCCACTGCTGTGCTGCATGTTGACTTGTCCCAGGGGCAGCTGTTGGTGTGTGCCCACTTGAGGATGTAGAGGTGGCCACCCTCCACTGCTGTGCTGCATGTTGACTTGTCCCAGGGGCAGCCGTTGGCGTGCGCCCACTGGAGCACCTCTAGGTGGCCACCCTTGGCTGCTGCATGGCCTGTTGACTTGTCCCAGGGGCAGCCGTTGGCGCGTGCCCACTTGAGGACCTCCAGGTGGCTGCCCTCCACTGCTGCACAGCATGTTGACTTGTCCCAGGGGCAGCCATTGGCGTGGGTCCACTTGAGGACCTCCAGGTGGCCTGCCTTGGTGGTGGTTTCACAGATGTCCTTGTCCTCGTCCCAGGGGCAGCTGTTCGCATGTGCCCACTGGAGCATCTCCAGGTGGCCACCATGTGCTGCTCCATAGCAGGTCCACCCGTCCCAGGGGCAGCCACTTTCATGCAGCCATTCCAGCACCTCCAGGTGGCCGCTGTATGCTGCTGCGCTACATGCCTTTGTGGTCAAAGTGTCGTCCAGCTGCTGGACCACCCATGCCAGTATCTCAATGTGGCCTCCCAGTGCTGCACCTTGGCAGGTCCACTCATCCCAGGGGCAGCCATTGGCGTGTGCCCACTTGAGGTCCTAAAGGTGGCCACCCTCTGTGAGTCCTTTCAAGGTCCACTCGTCCCAGGGGCAGCCGTTGGCATGCGCCCACTTGAGGACCTCCAGGTGGCTGCCCTCTGCTGCTGAGCTGCATGTTGACTTGTCCCAGGGACAGCTGTTGGTGCATGCCCACTTGAGGACCTCCAGGTGACCGCCCTCTGCTGCTGCGTGGCATGTTGACTTGTCCCAGGGGCAGCCGTTGGCGTGTGCCCACTTGAGGACCTCCAGGTGGCCACCCTCCGCTGCTGCACAGCATGTTGACTTGTCCCAGTGGTAGCTGTTGGTTCACACCCACTTGAGAACCTCCAGGTGTCCCTTGCATGCCACCAGTGAGCAGAAGTTGTGAGGAGCAATATGGGAAACAGGGGGGGTGCCAGCAAGAAAGATGTTGTTCCACTTGTGGCACACATGGTGAGTGCAGGTACTGAAAGTGCCAACATAACCCAGAATGAGGTGCAGTGTTTTGATTGGCAGTGTGTCCATCTTCCTCTGCTCTCTTTGATTTTGTCAGCTTTCTGTTGTTGGTAACCTCCAATTTACAAAAGTGACACGTACCAACAACATGGAACATAGAAATTTCCCCGGCCCACATTTAAGGGCACACAGTGAGTACACAGTTCATGTGATTGGTCCACAGCCAAAATTTCGTTTTGATTTTTGGAAATACATTTGAGCAAACATTTGGTGAGAGAACTGGAATCCAAGAGAGGGTTGCATTCATCTGCTGCTGCTTGGATCTCTTCTCCAGAAGAATCAGAATTGACCCATACACCCACGCCAGATGGCTTGCCACTTACGCCCCTTGCCTTGCATATATTTTAGAAACTGTATGGCATTTTGTTGTAGGTGAACAAGGTAACCAGCAATGGCATGATCATCATCAGCTATTGGCTTGTCTGGCTGAAGTGAATCCCACCACATTTTGTATGCAGAACATAGTGGCAGAAGTATGCTGCCAATAGAGGGTTTGTTTTGATTGGAATTGGGTTTATTGTCTTTTCACCATCATTAAGCCGTGCATACTGCCATGTCTTGACTTGTTGATGTTGCAGGTAGAACTCGCCTAGTTGGGGAAACACACATGAAGAACATTGTGCGACAGGGAGTAGACGCGGATCTGACCCACCCACGGGGTAGCCTGAGCCAAGCTGGGGCTGTCAGCAGTGAGGGTCATGGGAAAGGTGAAGCGGAGGGTGACGTTGTTGATACACAACCTTGAGCTGAAGATGTAGTTGATGAGCAGGAGCATGTTGTTGATGTTGCTGGGCTGGGCAAGTGTGGCAGGGTTGTTGGCCTCACCTGAGTGCACGATGAGCTGGCTCATGTCACGGGTCTTGATGTTGATCTTCACCTCATGGTACTGGAGGGTGATGAGGGGCAGGGCCTGCAAGTAATTGTGGTTGAACCAGAAATGGAGGGGCACATACAGATACTGGGTGCGCTGACCATACTTGATCAGCTGGCCCATGGAGTCAGTGTAGCCAACCATCTTGGAGAGACATTTGGAGGCACTCAAGGAGAGGCGCTCCCAGATCTCAAGGAACTCACCTGAGCAGCAATCCATATCCTGGCCACCAATGGAGACAGCAACCTGCTCAATGAGCACGTGACCCACCAAGTTGGTGTAGTGAGCAACATTGTTCACAAAGCCATCATTCACCATCAAGGAGCTGTACTGGATGGGCAACAGCTCGGTGTAGAAATAGACCTGCGAGACCAGATCGCCAGACCTGTTGATGGTGGCGCTGAGGGTCTTGCCAGCACTGAAAGCACCTGAGAAGGTGTTCTTGATCTCCACCATGGTGAACATTGAGTGCTGCCTGTAGGACCCCTTGAAGAAGGTGATCTGTGGGTTGATGGTGAGATAGTGGTTCTGTGGGCCTTGGGCTGTGAGCTGAGTGAGGGCTCCAGAAATGGGCATGATGAGTGTTAGGGGGGTTGACTATGACGCTTGGGTGTTTGTCCTTATCATGTCACACCAGAAAAAACGCCAGCTGGGTGGTGTGGTGTACATGACAGCAATCACCCCAGTGTTGTGTTGTGTGTGCATGACGTGAGCATGCATGCATTCACAATGCTCATGTGTGCAATAAATGATGGTGTGACACATGAGTGTGGCTGTGGTGGCATGTGTGTGTGACACTGCAGTGTCCCCTTGACTCCCCACAGATGGCTGATGTGCCTTTTTTTTTCATTCCTCCCCCCAACAACCAACACACACACACACACACACACCACACATGGGGATGGCAAGCAGCAACAAGGCAACAGGGTGGGGTTCTCACCCATTATGGGTGTTGCTGGTTCTCACCCATTATGAATGCTTTCACCACCATACTCTTGATATTGGCTGCATTGTACAACACATGATTTGTGAGTATGGTCCTGAAGTGAATGTGGAGGTTTGTCAACAGGGCACTTGTGTTCTGGACAGATTCCATGTCCATGAGACTGAAGCTGCAGCCAATGATGTGTTGAATGGTCCAGAAGACAGCACTGGCAAGAGTTGAGATGACCAATCCCTTGACATCTTCAGGCATGTCATCAGGAACTTTGGTGATACCAGTGAATCCACTGTCAGCTACACTTTGATCCAAAGCCTTCCATCTGTTGGAGATGAACTTGTTTGCATATTCTTCCAGCTTCCTGGTATTGAGTCAGAGGTCTTGAGTGAGTGCAGCATACTCCTCCAGTATGCTGACACTGGCAACATTGCTGTTGACATTATCAGCCTTGTAGCGGTCGGGCGGGGCCTTGAATTGATGGGAGATTGTCTCAGTGAGGGTGGAGGTGGAGGAAGAAGCCAGCTGGCAGCTGGCCACTAGGAGCTGCCACAAGTGCTTGCTAATCTGCATTGTGGTCATGGAGTTTTTGGGATTGAACACCTTGTTCATGTCAAATGTGATGGTCTCAAGTGCTGTCTAGTGAGCAATGTTGAAGCTATCATGCAAGAGAGTGGCATACAGAGAGTGGTTGCTTACAGCCAGCTCATGGGCACTGCCTGTCTTCACAATGACTGAATCAAGGAACATCTTCATGGGCTTGGGGTCCTGCATGGTGGGGTGTGAGACTCCAAACCATTTGGACAGCGCCTGCAGATAGGCCACGGCCAGTTCTCTGCTGATCCATGCCAATCTCTCATCATAGTGGGGGTCAACAAGCTGGACCATGCCATCAATGTCCTCAGTGTCTTTGGAGAGGTTCCAGTCATTCAGATAGTTGTCCACAGTGGACTTGGGGACCATCATTGTTGTTGGCATGGCAGGGGTGGCTGGTTCCACAGCAGGGGTGGTGGCAGCAGTGGTGGTTTCCTCTTCGTTTGCGTCATGTATGGTGGTGCCGTTGTCAAAGGTCTGTGTGCCACCTGGGCTAGTGGTGTACAGCCACATGTTGGCCTGGTTGGCATCAGCTGTGGGAGACGCTTCAGGTGCAGTGTACTGCTGCTGCTGCTCCTTCAGTACATCATACATGGCCTTGAATGCCTCCTTGTGAAGAGACCCCACACTGTAGGCCTTGGCAATGTCATCAATCTTGCCTGGAATCTGCACCAGGGTGTTCTTGATCTCATCCAACATTGGAGTGATGGACCTGCTCATGCCAATGATGATGGCCTGTGCCAGTGAAGCTGACTGGGTGACGATGTCTGAGTTCTCATGCTTGGCTTTATCAGCCCATGCCAGTTCAATCAGTCTATTGTGGAGCACTTCCAGGCCACCTGGCTGCTGTCTGATCCACTGCATCAGCTGATGTTCATGGCTTTCAACAGACTCACTGTCCTGCTGGACTGGCATACTGTCCATGAGGAGCCTGTGCCTGTGCCTCCACTCACAGAAGGCATCAAGATCTCCTGTGGACATGGTGTGATCATAACCCTCTGGATTGACTGCTTGGGGAGGGGCATGAATGAGCTCAACAAGATCCTTGGTCATTGTGAGGGGCTGGTGATCAGGACCAAACACAAGCTTGCTCTGTTTGGAGGTGCTCACAAGGTGATTGAGATTGCCACTGATCTCCTTGGCCACCCTGAGCAGCTTCCCCATGGTGGACATGGTGGCTGAGTGCATGCTATCTGCTCCCAGCAAGTCAATGTCTTTCTTGAGCTAGCTCAGCAACTGCTTGATGTCCAATAGGGCCTCATCCACAGATGCCACCACAACTGCCTGCTGGGCTTCTTCTTCGCTGTCCTGGTGAGGGGTGGCCTTCTTCTTCTTCTTCTTGATGGTGGCTGTCTGCTTTTTGGCAGGTGCCTTGGCAGGCTCAATGGGATCTTCAGGGATGGTCTTGCAGTATGAAACCTGCTCTGTGGCCATTGTCCTCCTGTGGTGGCCCTTGGTCTCACTGTCACTGCTGCTGCTCACTTCAGTGTTGCTATGACCCTTGATGGCGTCCTCAGGGATATTCTTCCTGTAGGACATGTTCCATTGTCAGTGTTCTTCTTGGCATTGTATCTCTCTCTCTCTCTCACTGGGGTATGATGCAAGAATAGCAATGTTATATGTTTATTGGGGTCATGTTTTAACTGATGGTGTCTGGATGTGCATGCCTCAACATGTACACTCCAGGCCCACCATATGTGTTTTTATTAACCAGGCAGGATTCCCAGGTACCTCCACTCAAAGTCAGCAAAGTGCACAGGCCACAACTCCATTGGCATGTCCCTTCCAGTCACTGGGTCAGGCAAGATCAGACATTTGTAAATGAGTGCTCACCTCATCTGACTTGGAGCTTGGATGATGTCATCATCTGTTATCACAACCCTACTTTGGCTGAACAGAGGCAGTACACTCTTGTTGTTGACAATACCACATAGGGCTTGCTTGACATCTGAGGCATACATCACCACCTGCAAGCACTGATCATCAAGATTGCTTACACTGACCTTGATGCCCTCTAGTACCTGTCTGAGCCCCTTGGTCAGATCCACTACTGTGACACCAATCATCCTGTTGACCACCTGCTTCTTGGTGACTGCCTTGCATGCCTCATCATCCTCCTTGATCTTGGTGAGACAACCTTCCAGCTCCTCCTCTCTGCTGTCCTTGATGCTCCCATGGTGGGTGACAAGCTCAGGACCTCCAGGTTGTTTGAGGAGCCAATTCTCAATGTGATGCTTGTAGTTGGTGCAACCCTCTCCCTCCATCCTCTCAGGCATGCCTGGCATGGGCTTTCAGTGTCTTTCAATCCAGTCATCAACCTCCTTGGTGTTGCTCCAGTCATCCATTAAGTCAGGACGTGGGTTGTTGGGATTGCAATCACACAGATTGTACCACATGTTGTAGTCCCATTCAGTGATGACACATTTGCCATCACAATAAGCAATCTTGGGGTAGCTCTCTGGCAGGTCACCATGGATGTAATGCTTGAAAGCTTCAGCTGCCTGTCCCAGCACCTCAGCAGCCTTCTCATCAGTGATCTTTCACACCTTGAGAATGATATCAATGTGCTGCATGAGTTCTTTGACCTCACCATGTATCTCTAGCAACAGATCCTCCAGGGGGACAGCCAAATGGACCGAATCCTCCTCCTGTGCTCACCAGGGCACATGGATACCAGACCTCTTCTACCTGTTTGACTTGCTTCTCAATGGCCGTTATGACACTGGGGGGGCGGGGCGTCCTCCTCACTGTTCTGCTTCCTCTTTGCCATCGTACCGAATCCTCCTCCTGTGCTCACCAGGGCAGCGTTGCGGTGGTAAGACACCTTGCAGTGGGCCTGGCCCTTGGCGTGCTTGTTGACGCAGTGTGTCTGGCACATGCCAAACAAACACTGGCTGTTCCTGTACTCAGTGCAGCCTGGCTCCAGACAAGTGCCCGTTCATTCGCGCGTGCGGACCGGTGCCCACAGATCAATCTCCTCCACCAAATTGCAGCAATCAGGAGAGGGCGGCCCTGGCAAAGGCGGGGACGGTGGTGTTGTCTCGTTCTCCACGAGTAGAAGTGAGGTCATCCAAGTGAGCAAGGCCACCAGCATGTAGGGGTCTCCCAACGTTGCCGCCACATCAAAGACCGTCATGCCTTGACGGTCGAGACAGAGCAGGTCAGAAAGTGACGCATTCAACACGGTCTGGATGGACTGGGCGCGCTGCAGATGGAGGTGGTTTGACACGATGACTTCGTCCTCGACGCTGGTCTTGGGGTTGCCCAGCCACTGCCATTGGGTGAAGGGGTCGAAGTTGTAGACCTTGCCCAGCTGACGACGCACGTTGCCAAGAACCTCCTCTGGAGCTGAACTGGTGCGCCTCTGTGTGGACATGACCATGTGTGCCAAGAGTGACTGACTGACTGACTGACTGGAGTATTGCGGCCATTGAATATTGATCTTACTTACTTATACTTTGGCTTTACATATGAACTCGCATATGCCAGTATTTTCCGACTCAGAAAACTCATTGATTTTGTCCATCCAAAATGTCTCGGATATTTCAACTACTACCCTGCACCCTTAAATAGGTCATGTCAAACACAAAGGCATTGTTTCACTTACTTCAACCATGTCCACCAACACGGCCTGTCTACCCTCTCTGATGATTCTTGACCAGGACAGGCCAGAGCCCGAGTGGATTCTCTTCGAGACCTTGAAGAAGGGCGAGTTTGTCTGGGACAAGCTTGGGTTCCACGTCGAGATGCTCATCCCTTGTCCTGAAATCAAGGGCAAGTACGAGATCTACTGCGACGAAGAAGCCATGTTCAAGCAAGACCGTTATGGCGGCGTCAACCAACTCGGCAATCCTTTCATTGCCGAGCGGCACCTCGTGGCGATGAGCTTTGGCGGCCCATTGGGACCGTTGGCCATCATCAAGAAGGGCGGCCACAGCCGCAAGGAGCTGATTGAGCTCTTCCGCGCACAAGACCAATGGGATCAAGGCGAAGACGAGGATGACGAGGATGACGACGACGAAGAGGAGGACGACGACGTCAGTGGCGAAGAGGACCCCACCAGTTCGGGCAAGAGGAAGCGCACCGCAGCACAGGGAGATAGACGCGCAAGCAAGACCCTGAAAACGCCGGGCGAATACGAGACCATCATCTTGAAGTGCTTGGAACAACACAACCAACAGAAGAAGAGCGGTGACGATTGAGTCAGTGTTTGTGCATAGAACGAAAAAAAGGTTTATTTCGAAACAGAGTCTATGTCTTTACATGTATTCCTTGTGTTGCGTGATTCTGAAGCAAGCTTGTTCATGCATGTCGATCACAAATCTGAGATGTACTCGTAGCACTTGGTGTCTCCCCACTCAAAGGTAACTTCGTAGGCCAGGCATGGCAAGCTTCCACAAACGTTACAGTCGGAGACGGGGTATGGTGTGCTTGCCCAGGAGAATCATGAAGCAAAAGGTCGCGGCGTCCAACTGCCGCAGTTCATCCCATTCACAAGACTCGTAAGTCGGCTGGGCAAACCAGAAGTCCAGTAGTAGTTTTCTACGCCAACGTCTCTCTTGTCTCATGAGAACACGCCAGAATGGATTCCAGTTTTGCCTCATGGTTGACGCTGCCTTGAATGATCACCCAGTTAGGGGTTGACATGAGACTCATACACAAGGACGCTTGCCGGTCGCCCTTTGCTTCTCCTGCGCTTGACCGACTTTTTGATTCCTCTAATACTTGCGCGCCATTATCCGATTGGTGGTTTGTATTGCTTGGTAATGCCGTTGGTTAACAGGCGCCGCATTAATTGGTGGGAGTGTGTTGTGTTCATATGAGACAGGGTAATAGTGAATAGTGCACAAGACCAGATCCCAACACCGGGGCCACCCGTGCCCAAGTCCCAACCATTGTGGAATTAAGGGCAGGTTAATGGGCAACCCTAGCAGCGTTACTAAGTGCTAAGGCGGGTGATAAAAGGCCGATCAGTGGCGCTTTGAATCATCTTTTCACGCACACACACACACACAACATGGATGAGGACATTAATGTAACACAAAACGACTTTTCCACAGGTCTTTGTGAATGCTTTGTGGACATGGACACATGTATTTCCTACACATCTCCATTGCAAAAAACAACAGTTGCTAATACGTCGTCTTTGTTAGGTATCTGCTCTTTTTGCTGTACTCCGATACAGTTTGGCCGTAACTGGGGCAATGCACATGCTTTTTATCAGGTAAGTCTTTGTTTTTTGGTACTATGCGTATGCATTTTTTATTTATCTATTTCTGATCATTCACTTTCCTTCAGCCAAAAAATGGTCACCTCCCGCTGATCGGTCCTGGAGATTCTCCAGACAGTGTGTGTTGGCGAGTGGGCTGTGGACACTTTCTTGTGCTCCTCATTGACCTTCTCGTTGGGAGATGGACCGGGATACAGACCTGCGGTCTGCTGACCATGTTCTACACTTTCTACTGGCACAGCCACATGCGTGAAGCACTGGGTTTGTGGGTACGAAGCAATGTTCTCGTTTTTGTTATGTTTGTATGTAAATTAACTACATATCTCTTAAAGAAAAGGAAATGGTGTCCAGATCTCTTCTTTGCCTGGTGTTGCACCTGCTGTGTAATTGCCCAAGAAGGAAGAGAGATCAAGAAGCACTTGGAAGAAAAAGGCCTCAAACCGCACTGGTGATGCATCTGGGGGAAGTGCAGAGAGGGTATTGCCCTCCCACCATTGCCATTTTGTGTGATCAATGAACAATAACTTCATTCTGTGCACATATTCAACTGTTTATTTCAGAAGGCCACAGCCCACTATCGCCGCCTCGCCTTTCCATGAGCAATTACATGGCTTATATCACAACCAGCCTTCCATCACTGTCCACCTCAGGATGAGAGAAGAATAAATACCAGTTATGCCCAACTTTAGCATCCAGAAGAGTCAAGTATTTTAAAGCGCAGCAGTTTTGTCAGTTAGAATTATTTTAAACCCCCACCATGGAGATCATTGACAGTGAACTGGACAGGTTTCTTGATGAGGTCTACACTGGAGCTGACGATGCTCATGACAAAAGGCATGCACTTCAAGTTCATGCCAACCTGTGTAGAATTGTGCGTGATGGGTTGATCTTCTTGAGTGCATGTGAAGTTTTCATGGCCCCTTATGTCACAACACTTCATGATGCACTGGACCACAAGTGTCTGGTCGAGACGAGACTGTCTTGTGAATGCATGATAACCTGGCTTGAGGAACACCTCGGACTGGATATGATGGCCAAAATCATGCACATCCACAAG
The DNA here is from genome assembly GCA_000826425.1 of Acanthamoeba lugdunensis. Taxonomy (NCBI): domain Eukaryota; phylum Discosea; order Longamoebia; family Acanthamoebidae; genus Acanthamoeba; species Acanthamoeba lugdunensis. The sequence goes on along the minus strand of CDFB01046465.1, from coordinate 13,036 downwards.
AATTGTTCCTGGAGCAAGCATGAAAGGAGCCAGCCATATGATCCCTCTGGGTCTGACATGCTATGTCTCCTTCTGCAAGATGTGGACTGGCTGGAAGCCATTGGAGAGATTGGTCTACAGTGCTGCTTGGTGTATATGTGTACAATTGGTGGCCGTGTTCCCAAAGATGTATGCCAACACATATGTGAGAAACTGCTACTGATACCTGACAGACTCAACTTTGCCGCATCACATGAGATCGCCAGAGAACGCATGCGCCCTCTGATGGATTACCTGGAAGAAACCCTAAGGACAATGACTATTTCATGAAAATTCATTAGTGCTTTTACCTGGTTTTTCATTAATGAAAACCCTAAGAAAACTGCGTTTGCCACAAACAAACCCAATGTATGCCACACCCTTTGTTTTTCTTCTTATAACCCTAACTATCCATCATGGAGCAACTGCAGCAGAAAAGCGACCACAACAGGCACAAAGACTTGAGGCCAGACTGGTATGACGACATTGCAGCGAAAGAGGACCAGGTACTGGAGACACTGAGGCGTAGTGGCGAGGAGTGCGTTCTCGTGGTCCGTCGCTACTATCACAAGAATGGCAACCTGGCTGTCTACGTGGTGCCTCGTGTCACGCTGCCTGAGGGCATCGAGAGCGTCCTGGAACGCCTCAATGGTCGCCAAGCAGTGGAGTACACAGACTGCGACTACCAACGCTGGGTCGCCCTCCAGAAGAGATCCTACAGGGTCACTGAGGCAGCCATGCACAAGCTGAATGGCATTCGCATCTCCAAGACATTCACCTTTAGCCTCCTGATGTAAAGGACGACCAATGTTTCAATCAACAATACAACAGCGTGTCTGTTTACACTTGGGGTAAGGAGGTCTCCTAGTTCAGTTGGTAGAATGTGGTTCTAATAAAGCCAAGGTCACAGGTTCAATCCCTGTGGAGACCAACAACAACAACATCATCAACCTCACAGAGCTCATATGGTGAGCGCTCATGTGGTTCCCCGAGGGATCGCTTGAGAGGTGACCGGATTGAACCTGGCGGTGCAGGATCGTTTTGTTTTGTTTTGTTTGTGTAGTTCTTGACAACACAAGGGCGAGTATGTGGACGATTTTACTGGTAACGTCAATGCTGTTGCGGTGGCAAGAAGTACCAGTGCACATACACAGACCACCCCACGTACTCCTCGTCATCAGAGTCGTCGTCATCATCGTCGTCGTCGCCCTCCTCTTTTTGTTGTGGTGGTGCCCGCCACACGTGTATCAGCTGTTTCTCATACAGCATAGTCAGTGCCCACTGTGTCTCCTCTAGCCTGCCCAGTGCCTCGCACATGCCCTCCCATGTCAGTGCCACGTCTCTGCCATCATACACCAGCTCCAGAACGCGCCTCCACCCCGCCAGCATGTAGTCCCATCCGTCATCCTCATCACTCGCCAGATCACTAAGCCGCCTTCGCCAATCCCGCACTGCACCAGAGTCCTCCTCCATCTTCTTTCGCTTTCCCACTGCCTTTGCCATTACCACATCACCATTGTTGGTTATCACCACGTCCTGTTTGTTGGTCTGCTTGTTGGTGTTCATGATTGTTTGTCAGTGTTGTTGGTTCGTCAATGATGATATTGGCAGTGGTGGTGCTGGTTGTTTCTGTTTTCACCACCCATGTGACCTCACATGGAGAATTCATGTGGGTTCACATTGGATGGAGCTTTGGCTGCACATAAAAAATGAACCCTAAGGCACACAAAACTAACTTTTACAACAAGCAAACACAATGCAAGACACAGTGAAGGTCCTCTTCTATCCATATAGGTTCATGTTGACCAAACAGCAGATCAAAGAAACAAACTACGATATGCTTGGTCTGGGGGAAGCGAGCGTCGCCACAACACTCCTCGAGTGCGGTCTCTACATCCACATGGCCGACATCCAGGTCACTCGCCACAACGATCCTCTCCAAGGTCTAGAGCAAGCCTTTGCAATTATGCAGAACAACGATGACAAGGGACCCTGGCGGTGCAAGAGCCACTGAGGCGTGATACCCACCAAGATGTTACCAGTGCGCAATGGTGGGCAGATCACAGGCTGGCGCAGCTCAGCGGTGGGCAACATCTACTTGCTCGACCAACAAGCCTTCATGGTGGGAGGTGTGGGATTTGAAGAATTAATAATAAACTAAGGATTGTCACAGTGCGGCCTAGCCTAACCCCTACAGCCTCGGTTTATTAGTCTTTATCTGCTTCCTCAGATAGAATGATTGGTGGCCATCACTGCTGAGTATTTTGATCAGCATTGTTGTTCTTGAACCTCCCCGAGGAAACACAGGTCTCCAGAATCTCCAATGATAGCTTGCATGTGTGCTTATCAGCATCTGTGGGCACGGAGGTAGAGAAGATGGACCAGGGTCTGAGACAGTGGATGCTCGCTTTGTTGTAGGCAAGCAAGCAGATCTGTTGTTCACGTTGGGCAGACATTCTCTTGGGCTCCATATGATACAAGGCCCATGCATTTTATTATTCTACTCTGGAACAGAGAGTACACACATGCAGAGCAGGTATAACTTTTATCCGCAAGTTCAATTTTTTTATTGCATTTCACCCACGCATATATTTGTGGGCAGGGGTAGCCCTTTGAAATTGCAAGGATCGCAGTGTAGAGTGAGCTTGAGCATGCTTGGTATGATGTCGCCCTTTCCTCTCCTCCACTTATCCATGGCAAGGATGGATGCGAGACCACTGGGATGGTTTCGTGTCTTCAAGAGGTGGAAGCGCTTCTCACAAGATAGAGCCGTCTGTTTGCTGGGAAAGCCAGTGACATAGAACATGTACTCCCAATGAGCCCCTTTTGTTGACTTGGCACTGCCAGTTATCTTGCTGTTGTGTTGTCAGAGACGACACTTGAGATCAGTCGTATAGCCCACATATGATCTCCTCCCTTTTGTCCCTTCAATGATGTCCACTCTCCTCAAACAATAGACAGAATGCATCCTCTCCATCCTGATCTTGATCAAAAAAGAGAAACAAAATGGCTGCATAATGATCATTTTTTGTTTGCATCCCTATCATAGAAAAACTTACATTATGAACAAAGCCAGAATATCCACCAGGAGAGCGCGCAGATTTTCCAACACAGTCTCTGGTGCCGGGAGCTCGGAGAGGAGAGACCTGGCACTGTCATCAGCCATGAGCACAGCGAGCCATGCTTCCAGCGACACCTTGGTCTGGCCCAGGGCGGCAGCGTTCTTGAGGCGGGTCTGGAGGATCAGCAGCTCCTTGGCAGCCTTGGGGAGTAGCTTGTTGCCATGCATGCCACTGCACTCACTTCCCAGAGTCATGGCGTCCTTGTCCACTGAATGAAGCTCGCGCGGCTTGGGCAGCCACACAAAGTTGTGAGTGGCACAGTTGGGTATCTGGAAGATGTGCTGGAAACAGCTGGCGAGGATGAGCTGGTTGAGTCCAAAGGCTGGGAGTGCAGATGGCTGGGTGACGCAGAGCAGCTTGATATGGGCCAGTGTGGCGTAGTCTGGCACTCGCGTGGGAGGCCAGCACTTGGATTGATGTGAGATGGTGGGGATGTCTGGTTCCTTGTCCTCCTTCTCCTTGACAATGGCATGCAGGACAAGATCTTTGCAGACCAGGAATGGATGAGGCTTGGTGGAAGAAGTGACCTTGGCACGGAATCCCAGTGGCTGTGTGAACGAATTGAGCTGGAGGTTGGGTACAAGGTCCAGTATGCACATCTTCTGATGGTGGAGCCCGGTCAAGCGGGACTTCAGCGAATTGAAGAGAACTGCCAGGCGAGGGTCGTTGGCTGCCAGCACTCGCGGGAAGGGACCCTTGACGAAGACGCGCTCCTCCTTGGCGAATGGAGGCGAATCCCAGAGCATGCGAGCAAAGTAGGTGTCCTGCTTGGAGTGGGAGGTCACCAGCTGGGCATGGATGACGAGCTGGAAGGAGTCGGCCTTGGTTGCCGAGTCCGCGACGGGGATGCCGGGCTCCTCCACGACGCCCTTGCTGTAGATGTAGATCTTCTTGCAGACGGGGTTGACCAATCTCTTCTCCTCGTTTACCATGATGCAGCCCTCCTGAGCAAAGTCCTTCTCATTCTTGCTGGAATTCCTCCTGTCCCTGGTGTGCATGTCCATGACAAAGTGGTTGACCATGAGAGGCTTGGAGCGCTCGAGGTTGATGTTGAAGAGGTGCTTGGGACAGTAGTAGATGGCGTTGGGCAGCGCTGAGTTGATTGTCCAATCCACCTTGTCGTAGAGGATGAGCACCAGGTAGGCAGAGTGATGGTCCCTCCTGGTTGGTGAGCATGTCCTTGCACCAGTGGAAGAGCATGTTGATGAACTGTTCCATGACAAGGCGCGCTGGGCTGTTTGGGTAGTGCTCATTGTTGTTGATGAACCAGGTGAAGACATTGAATGCCAGAAAGAGGGTGTTGTGGCTCTGTGAGTGCTGGCTGGGGCCTTTGCCCATGTCCACGAGCTCCTTCAGGGGAGCAAAGCCTGCTCCCCATCACTGCTCCAGGCAGTAGACAAGGCGATTGACGATGTTGCGCAGCTCCTCGTTGGCCTTCTCCGCGGGGGTGAAGGGGTAGCTCTTCTCGGGCGACGGGCAGCCTTTCTGGTCTTGCGCGATGGCCAGCTGTCTGGCGAGTTCCGGCGATTCGGACTTGAGCATGGCAAAGGTCTCAGGATGACAGAAGGCTGCGTTGTAGTGACTGGGAAGGCAAAGATGGGAACTGGTCGACAGAAACCAGATGGCCTTGATGATGGCTGCCTTCTCCTTGTATGTGACGAGCGTGGGACACTCCTTGTTGCCATTGGCCTTCTGTCTGGTCGAGCGCACAGAGTCGAGGATGTCCAGTCGTGCACTGGCGTTGATGATGGCGCCAACGCCAGCCAAGGAAACGTCCTCCAATGCAATGATCTGAAGCCAATTGTAGAAGTTGGTGATGAGACTGCCACCTCCCTGGGCCATGAGAAAGAGAGACAACTCAGTGGTGCAGAAGATGGCTTTCCTCGTTGACATGTGGTGGATGTACTTCTGGAGACCTGACTTCATCAGGTTGAAGCAATAGCCACTGTATGTGGTCTCGAGCCTGCGCATGGTGTTGAGAGGACCCAGGTTGTAGTCAATGCTCAGAAGTGAAGGTGAAGCTGCCTTGCTGCTGCTGTTGCTGCTGGACTTGCTCCTCTTGTTCCTTGTCATGGACAAAGCCTGCGTGATCAGAGGCTGGCTGGTATCGACTCTCTTTCTCTTGTGTTGCATGTCTGGGGGGGGGCGGTGCTGTTGGGTTTTCTGTGACTGTGATTGAGCATACAACCCTAAACCCAAAATGGCATTTAAAGCTTTTGCCCTTTCGTGATTTCTCATGTGAATTCACATATTCTTGTTTGGAGCCAAAATGACTCTCTGTTGAAATTTCATTCCATGGAGGAAACCTTTCTTAAGACTAAAAAAGACGACACATGAGACAAAGGAGACAGTGCCATGCATGGAGTGTGCTCACTGCCATGACAAATATATTGACCCCAAACTATTCTGCATTGCCTGGGGACTCTGCAACAAATGCATGAAAGCCAAATGAGCCACCAGTCTGATGTCTGAAGACTACAGGCATGCTGAGCACATTTGTCAGAGCAAGCCCGCACCTGACAATGAAGCACTACTACGACTTCTCAAACCTCCTGTCTTGTGGTGGAAGCAAGTCAATGACATTATCTGTGAGCTGAGGGGGGCACAATAAACCCCAACCAATCAACGCCATTTTCGGTTTCCCACCCACAAAATGAAACATTGACCACTTTTTTTTTAATTCCAGCAAGTGCTTACATAACGAACAGAGCCAGAATGTCCACCAGAAGAGTACACAAGCTATCCAAAGCAGTCTCTGGAGCAGGAAGTTGGGAGAGGAAAGACTTTGTGCAGTTGTTGGTGGTGAGTGTAGTGAGCCATGCTTCCAAAGACACTTTGGTTCAGACCAGAGTGGCAGTGTCCTTGAGGTGCTTCTGGAGCTCCTTGGTGGTGGCATTGGAGAGTAGCTTGTCACCGCAGATGCTGTTGCGCTTGTGTCCCAGAGTCATGGCATCCTCATCCACTGAATGAAGCTCACCTAGCTTGGGCAGCCACACAAAGTTGCAAGCAGCACAGTCAGGTATCTGGAAGATGTGCCAGAAACAGATGGTGAGGATGAGCTGGTTGAGTCCAGAGGGTGGGAGCGCAGATGGCTGGGCGACGCAGAATAGCTCAAGACAGGTGAGTTCTTCATAGTCTGGCACTAGAGTAGGAAACCAGCACCATTGTGAGATGGTGAGTATATATGGTTCCTTGTCCTCCTCTCCAATGGTGGCGGCAGTGTGCAAGGCAAGGTCTTCACAGACCAGGAATGGATGAGGCTCAGTGGAGGAAGAGACCTTGGTGCAAAATCCCAGCGGTTGCGTGAATGAATTGAGCTGGAGGTTGGGTATGAGGTCCAGCACACACATCATCTGGTGGTGGAGCCCAACCAAGCAGCGCTTCAGCGAGTTGAAGACAACTGCCAGGCAAGGATTGTTGGCAGTGTGCTGGTCAACTCAAGGGAAGGGACCCTTGATGAAGACATGCTGGTCCTTGTGGAAAGGAGGTGAATCCTGGATCATGCGAGCAAAGTAGGTATCCTGCTTGGAGTGGGAGGTCACCAGCTGGGCATGGACAATGAGCTGGAAGGAATCGGCCTCAGTCATGGCGTCCACACACAGAAGTGAAGTCACCTCACTGCCGTTGCTGTTGGACTTGCTCCTCTTGTCAGTGATCAAAAGGCTGCTTGGGAGCTACTCGCTTTTGCTTGTGTTACATATCTTGTATGTTGTTGTTGTTGTTGTTGTTGTTGTTGTTGTTGTTGTTGTTGTTGTTGTTGTTGTTGTTGT
>CDFB01046413.1:0-13212 GCA_000826425.1 Acanthamoeba lugdunensis | reverse complement strand
CAGGGGTGCACCGATACTAACGTTGGCGCGGTACAGGTGAATTCGGGGATGCGTTCCTCGAGGGCACGGGACTCGACGGCGGTTCTGTCCCGCCCTCGCTGGCCGTCTTCTCCCTGACGTTGGACCGCGCTCTGCAGGAACAGAAGTCGTTCCTCAACGATTTCGAGCATGCCGACCTGCAGCACCTCGACGCCATCAACGAGCTTTTCAAGGACGCCAAGGCTCTCGGCCGAAAGGTAGTAGCCCACGCAACACAATATACCCGCTCCCGCCCCAATACTAATCCGTGGCCGCGTTGCCGTGTACCAGTTCGCCCTTGCTGTGAAGGGCGGCGCCCAGCTTATCCACTTCCTCCGGGGCTTCACCAAGCAAGTGAAGGCCATCAAGGTTCGAAACCGAAATCTCTATTTGAACGCCCTGGATATACACGCGTGCTGACTTGAAATCCTGATGGTGTTCAGGAGGGCGAGTTCATGATCATCCCGGGTGGTGTGAACGATCACTCGATGATGTACATTTTGGAAAGGGTCGCGGCCGAGTCTTTCCGCTTCGTTCTCGTGAACACCGACCCTCTGCGCGGGCTTTCCTACCACCCTTCCTCTGTACATAGGCCCCCGAAGATCATGTACGTATACTATCTCCCCGCAAGTGCCAAACTGTGGTACTTGGGCTTTGGTGCTAATTGATTCACCAGGTACAAAACCTGTCTGGCGTTGGATGACGTCCCGATACGACGCATCTACGACGATGCATTCTGGGCGTTCCTCTTCAAGCTGGTCGTCTACCAGGCCAAGCAGAACACGCCTGAAAAGATCTACGATTACCTGCTGCCGTACGTTACTTCTCGCCACCTTGGTCTGTCCTTGATCCAGGCTCACGCTCTCTTTTTCCAACTTAGGTTCTTGACGGGCAAGCCACTGGAGGAGTCCTTGGTGGCGATCAAGGACGACCCAGCCATCGACTGGAGATCGCCTCAGCGTGGCTCCACGGCCTACTACCGCTGCGTGCTGGACTCCTTCTACTATCTGCTGAGGCGCAAGGGCCTATCCGTGACCAAGGCCAAGCAAGCCGGCTTCGTGCTACGAGCGCAGATGGTTACGCTGATCGACAACGACCTGCGTTTCGTGCCTTCCCTGAGGTATAGTACACCCGCACCAGGCGTGTGTGCACTCTTCTTGCGACAAACTGAACGCTGACAAACACTATTTGTTTGTTCTCAAAGCGGTTCGGACATTCGCCTGATCAAGATGGCCTGCGAGCAACTTGCCTACACGGCGGTGAAGTTCAGTAACGCGAACGACGACAGAATCACCGCTCACCAGCTTGCCAACATCAAGGGGCGCATCGACACCGTTGGTACGTCTCGTCAGTCTGAACTCATGAGCTGTCCAGTCCGCTCACCTGCCCTCTCTTTTTCTCTCTCTTCAGAGGAGGAGGTGAAACGACTGCCGGTCAACGACCAATCTGCTGGCGCTCCCCCAATGCTGAAGTTGGACGACGGGAACAAGGCCGACTACCAGTGGGGTCTCCATCCCTTCTTCGATCGTCTCCTGCGCGAGGAGGACGTCGACGGCCTTGCGGGCCTGCCGATCAAGCTGCCGAAGTATGTCCCGGTCGACATGCTCCAGCTGCCGGCCAAGGTGACCAACTTCGAGGAGGCACTGGCGGCCATCCGCTACTGCGACAAGCTCTGCACCCTCATCTCTGTGCAGACCCACACGATCAAGAACACCAGCTTCCTCAAGTGTGCTCTCATCGAGTACACCTTCACTCAGGTACATCCGCACAACGAACTGACACACTGCCCTTGCGCGGCCGACTCACCCTCTTCCCGCCTGGGCTGCAGTTGGTGCCGGTGCCCAAGGGCCGCAGCAACCCCGACTACGCCAACTGCATCTGGCGCACGCCCATCCGCTATGCGTTGCAGCTGGACATCCTGGTGCTCCTCCAGAGGATCATCGAGCACTTCGCCTCTTCGGCCTTGGCGCTGCAGGCTACGCGTTCGTTCGACGCCGTGCGCATCATCGTGCCCGCTTGCATTGCCGCCATCGCCGACGCTGCCATGCGCAAGAAGGCGACGGACATCCCCTCCGAGGTGAGCTTGCACCTGATGGGCTACGGCGGACTCCACGGCTACGGCCTGAGCACGGGCAAGTTCGGAGACCAGAGCGAGACCATCGAGGTGCACACCGCCGAGCTCAACATCGCCCGCACCTCCGTGCTGGACTACTTCGCCGATCAGATCGACGAAATCCCTCCCTCCAACCACATCTTCAGCTGGGAGAACGGCATGGGCCAAGACCAAGCCAACAATCGCTTCCTGGCCCAAGTGTGCGCCGAACTCGGTACGCCTTGACTTCTCACATAACGGCGACAGGGGTTGTGAACTAGGCCTAATCTACGGACATCTTTGTGCAACAGCGTTTGATCAGGGCGACATCCACACGTACATCTCCGGAGAGCAGTGGCTGATTATCAAGAACTACCCCGAGTTCGCCTGCTACCGAGATATCGCGTTCTACTTCAAGTACTTCATGAACACCGAGGACGAGGCCTTCCCTCGTCCTGCGCCGTGGACTCAGAAGCACGCTGAGCTCAAGTACGCCACTTTGAGCTTTGCAATCCAAGGCGACACTGTCAGCGGGTCCTGAAACTGACGGGGGTATCACAGGTGGAAGTTCGACATGGGCGAGTACCTGGTGAACGCCTACCAACCTGGCTTTTTCCTCTACTGCCGCCCCAAGAAGAAGCCGTTCACTCACCGCTTCCCCTCGACGGCCACACCATCGTTCCTCACCGCCCCACACAATGGTATGTTAGTCCCTGCCAACGATGCCTTTTTCCACTGACAGCACTTCGGCTGACCCATGCGGCTGCGCACGTTATAGTCAACACGGAAGACGACGTGTTGCACATCAAGAACCTGCCGAACTTCGAGGATGCGCTGGGCCAGAGAGACTCAGAGCTGCTGATCTCCTACCTCACCGTCCCCTACATCCGTCTGCCGCTCATCCTCAGTTTCTTCTCCACCGAGGATCGCATTCACGCGCTGAAGAGCAAGCAGCTGCAAGAGGTGCTCGACAGCGTCCTCTTCGAGCCGGGCCGTTACCTGCCGGCCGCGCTCACCGACGAGCCTAAGGAAGTGCCCACGACCAACCCGAAGCTTCTGGCCACTCCCTACGGCATGCTGATCAACGAGCTTCATCGCTCTCCTGCCGGCGTGATCGCTTCCACCATCGCGCTCCTCAAGTTCGCCCTCGACCTGGTACGCCTTGCTACTTTTGGTGTTGGCCCCTAGTCGTGGCCCATCTCATTTCTCACATCTTTACCCAATCTTTTAGGACACGATGACGGTGTACGCGAGTACGGTGGACATCATCCTCTATGTGATGCGCACGGCCGCAAGGATGGAGAACTACATGTCCTTCATGATCGCCCACGCCAAGGGCAAGCACGATACCATTTCGGGACCTCTGCGCGACGTCGAGGTGACGCCGACGGTGCTCGAGATCCTCGAGAAGGGCCAGCTCGAGCTTAGGCAGCTGCTGCACGGCCCCGTCCACAAGATGCTGGAGTCGTGGTGCTACCAGGCGATGAAGGCCTGCGAGAACAAGGAGGACGACAAGGTTGTCGACGAGAACTCGAGAATCGCGTGCACGCTGCACGCTCACCTCGTGCTCCTCTACCGCAACATGCACCTCGAGGAGCTCAACGAGAACGTCGTCAGTACGCTCCTGTGCGCCTTCATCTTCCTCACCACCAGGCACACGTGGAACATGAAGCTCCTCCCGGTGCCCGAGACCGAGGTCTTTGAACTGCTGCAGGCACGTTGCCCTCTCTCCGCTTTGCCATTGCGTTCCATGCAGACTTGAGAGCTAACGTTGTGATCGCGCATAGGTGGTGCGCCGCAAGCTCATCACGTGGAGCAGGGCCAACGGGCAGAAGGCACTCAACGAGGTCATGGAGGGCGCCATTCGCGTGGCTGCCGGAACTGGCATCCGGGTGCAGCACGAGAAGAAGGAGAGCCTCGCGCACTTCGTCCGCAAGTGGGCCTTCATCGACGGCCAACGCTCCGTGGGTCGCTTCACCGTCGTCTCCTCGGCCAACCAGGCCAGCTACCAAGGTACGTTCATTCTCGCCCTTTCCTCTTTTGCTGTTTTTTTTTTGTTGCTTGATTATCACAGCTTGCTCTTGGGCTCGTTCTGGTCTGTCTCGCCTTCCCGGCCCTACAATTAGTGTCATCAAGTTGCGAGTGGAACGTGTGAGGGAACCATACCAAATCAAACCCAAATCTGATCTCCCCTTTCGTTCGCGACAACACTAGAGAGCACAACAGCGAGAGATGAAATTGCGTCCATCACCACTGGTGGTGGAAGTGATGAGAAGGATCGAATGGAAGAAGAGGAGGAGACATCCTCTTCTGATAGGAAAGGGAAGAGGAAGCTGTCTCTAAATTCTCGCTCTGAGAGCGAAAGAGACAGACCCGCCCTGCGACGCAGAATCCTACCCTCAGGTACAAGGGGTCGGGAGTTGCTGGCCCACTTTCTGTTGCAGAATTGCTTCTCGAGTTCGGCCTTTGTGTTCGCCTTCGTATTGTTCATCAGGCTCAACCCTCTTGTTTGGTCTGTTCTCTCTAGATGACGGCACGATCCAGAGCGTCAGCGACGACCTCGAACTCGGCGTGGAGATCGACATGCAGACGATTCAGCTCACCCTCAAGTCTTCGCATCTGAAGGCTCTCGACAAGTCCATCGCCGGGCGGCCGGACGTGATGCTCATCTTCGGCTCCAAATCCATGCAGGCGGCGACCATCGAGACGGCGGAGAACCGCGAGTGGGTGCGCCTCATCGGCAGAGACCACGACCTGCAGTACTGGCGCACGCCCGATCCCCGCATGGACGTGCAGGTCCTCGATCGTGACTACGTCCCGGGTGAGCTCGAGGAGAGCGAGCAGTGGATCGTGCCCATCTTCGAGCCCGTCCGCCTGACCTACCTCACTCAGCCCTTCCCGCTCCAGGTACCAACGAGACACGCGGTTTGTTGTTCTTTCCTGTTGTCACCCGTTACTCACTTGGCTCTAATTATTAGATTTGTCTGCCCGAGGACCCTCTGCCGGCGGACGCGGACGTGGCCTACATGGTCGGCATTCACCCGAAGAAGGGCGGAACGTGGAAGGAGATCTTCGTGTTCAAGAGCCTCCGCATCGTTCAGATCTACAACGTCATGTCCCACGGTCGTCGCTTCTACCGCTCGCTGGAGTACACCACCGACGTCCATTACTCCCTGCGCGACATGCAGCCCTCTATCAAGGACAGGGACTACCCGTGGCCCCGGTGGGAGAGGCACGGCGCCGGGCACCCGTACGCCGAGTACCCCGACCCGACTTCGGTCGTCATCATCCGCGACAAGGTCCACCCGGCCAACATCTCCGGGACCGACGAGCAGTTCATTCCGTCGCGTTTGCTCTACGGCATCGTTCCGTCGGCGCTGCTCGACTCCTACCTCTTCTGGCAGGACAAGGTTTGCGCCGCTTCCCACACGCGGCCTCGGTTTCAGTGTCTTTGAATGTGCGACTGACTCGAGTCTTTTTCTGTGCTCACAGACCGACAACCTGCGCGGCTACCCGCTCGACAAGACTCAGAACATTATCTACGTCGAGTTGGTTCGAGTGCCCAAGGTGGACTGCACGCACATGCCAGGCGTATGCGCGCGCATCACTCGCATCCCGCAAATCAAGAAGCAGGTACCTTCTGGCCCTCTCTAGTCTGGTGCGGCATGTGAACCTGCCCGCTCAACATTTTCACTGTAGGGTACTGAGCAAGAGAAGCAAGAAGAGAAGAAGAGCATCAGAAGGTCGAAGATCAATGTGGAGACCAAGAAGAAGAAGAACTTGGACGAGGAGGAGCTTCTCCTGGTCGATCTCTTGCACGCACCGAAGGGTAACTGCTGCGCTACAGTTTCACTGCACATTCAGCCTTGGCGCTTACCTCTTTCCGGGACGAGCAGGATCCAAGCTGCACAGTCTGGCCCAGTTGATCACTCGCCTGGACAAGCTGGCGTACGTTTTGGCCTGGACCAAGCAGAAGGACCTCAGCAAGCCCTTCAACATCGACCTCGTGGAGCTGCCCCGCCTCAAGATGGCCTTCCACGCCCGCACCGACAACGATGGAGTCACCAGGCTCTACAGGTGCGCCAACGCCGTTTTTCTTCTCGCCTTTCCACCCTGTGTCTAAACCGTCCTTGTCCACAACCACACAGCGTGGATCACGTCAACCTCTTCGTGACCAACACTCGGAGCGAGCTTACGACTCGTCTCATTCGCGGCATTCCTCACTCCGTTCTCCTCTCGGACCCGAACAACGTGCGTGATGCCCCCAGTGCCCTTCCTGTACAATCGCAACATTAACCTAACCTTCGACTGGCGCTTACAGGAAATCCTTGTGTTGGTGCCATCGATCCACCCTGTGCGGCCGTTCATCGGCAGTGCACCCTTCTCTACGGAGCTGGTGCTGGATCGCACGGACAAGGACTGGCACGAGGCTCTGGACACCAAGTACTACCTCTACCCCGTCCACGTGTCGTTGTCGTTCATGTTCACCCCGACCCTCGCGTCCGCCCTCTACCTTTTGCTTCTCCGCTTCCTGCACCGAGGTACCAAACAGCCAAGGCCTCTTGATAATAGGCAATACGTCGTGTTTGTGGTCCACCATTTTCTCACCGTGGTGTGTGTGTTGCAGACTACGACGAAGTGTTCAAGCTGGTGAGCGCCATCGGTACAGACACCGCATTCTCTACCGAGGAGAACATCATCTTCCAGACGCTTGGCGAGGCCAATGTGGATCGTCACCCCAACGCGCACGCCTCGCGCATCAAGATCTCCTCCGTTACCGTCGACAGTCCGGTCAAGGTGCCGTGGGACATCACCAACGAGTTCGCGGCCTACGTGGGCAAGGTCAAGCACGTCGCCGTCACCTGCCACCTTCCTCACCACGAAGTACGTGCACCCCTTTCGTGAACCGCCGACCACGGTAGTGTGCCACCATCGCTCACAATCTATCATAACGTACAGGAATCCCAACTCCTCGAGGAGCAGTGCATCACCGACATCTCCGACCCTCGGTTCGACCCGCGCGTGTACACTGAGTACGACATCACGCTCGTCAAGAACCGCATGTACTACCTGCGTGCTCTGGATGCTGGCTTGTCGGTACGTACCCCCCCCCACTCCGCACGGTAATGTGTCCCTATTAGTATGCTGGGTACTAAGGCAGGCCTCGTGGTGCGCAGAGCGTTGATCTGTTCCTGGTGCCCCGAACGGAGGACTCGGGCTGGCCCTACCACAACGACCTTTCTGCGCTCGGCGCCACATCCAAGGACTGGCAGAGCCTGTCGGTTGACTACGCCGCCTCGAAGCTCCTCTCCGGTATTATGGCCCTCGACGTGGCGCACCAGTACTGGTAAGGACAGCTCCACTCCAATTTGGTGTGTGGCGGCGCTGCTCACGTGTTTGCTCAATGAAACCGCTAAAGGCCCGGAACCGAGACGATGGCCGGCAGCGAGCTCAAGCTGGGCTTCCTGTTCCTCTACGAGCTGTTCACCGGTGGAGTCAAGATGAAGATCCTCTCCAACGACGACTCGCACTCGCTTGCGACCCTCCTGTTGCAGCTCATGGGCGACAAGAACGATCGCGGCCTGCTTCCCTCCATCCTCAACATCCTCTCGCACAATCCCGATCTGTGCCAGAGGCTTCCCAAGGTACGAGAGAACCAACCAACCTGCGCTTGAACCGTGTCATACGTGTATCGCTCATTTCAATCTGGTTGCAACTTGTACATGCGTAGTTCGTGGATAGGAGGCAGATGAAGAACGAGAAGATCAACGGCTGGATCGACGACACGGAGACCGTTTCGCCCATCGACGATCTGTTCTCCCTCCTTGTGCCCATGCTCATGATGGAGGGTACGCCAAGCCCCCCTCAACACTTGCGAGATTGTGATAATGCGCTGACCATGGCGCTTCCTTCTGTAATTAGTCGAGAACATGAACCTTCCGCCGGAGACCTGGCCCAAGCTGCCTCCGCCCAACCTGACCGCGCCTGTCACACCCGAAAGCGAGAGGTCGTGGGTCCTGCCTGTGCTCTCCGACTTCATGTGCACCAAGAGGCGCCTGCGCCTGGTGGACAAGGACACCGGGCTGTCGGATCCCAAGCTCGTCATGGACCAAGACACCCGCGCCGCCTTCGCCGGTGCACCACTGGTTTCGCTCGGCCTCGACGACCACGTCGCCTTCCTGGCGCGAGATGAACAGAAGAAGCCGCCCGTGTCTAGCCAGCTGCCCTTCGACGTCTCTGGCCACCCTCAGGCCAAATCCGCGGTGGCTGGCTTCATGATGGAGCGTCTCGAGGCCGAGATGAAGCACTATGCCGACCTTCAGAACAACGGCAAGATCGCTAAGTACAAGGGCCTGCTGGATCAGGACATTGAGTCCTATGCTCGGTGCGTTGGGCGTCTCGTGTGTGGTGTTGTGTGCTATGGCCTCTCCCCTAATTCTGACCCAAACGGTTCGTCCACTGCACAGTGGTGAGGCACTCCCTGCGCTCGGCGAGGTCGCCAAACACGTCCAGGACCTGGTCGACGAGCTGGTCAAGATCAGGGAGCAGGACTCGGAGTACATCAACAACGCCATCCCCTACGTCGTTGCCCACGCCAACGACGTCCCCCTGCCGTCCACCCAGCCTCAGGCGGTACCTGACGCCAACCAATCACTCGCCATCTACTCAGCTACTCACTGCAACCTGTGGTTCTCAAACAACAGGACTCGATGGACATCGAAGAAGAGAAGGGCAAGGAGAGACCCGAGGCTTCGTCGCCCGACACCGTCGCCAAGTACCGCTTCGTGCTCCAGCGCTACTGCGGACAGGAGACCCACATCTGGCTGGACTACCTGGTCGGCTCGCTGCTTTCGTCCAAGAGCGCGTGGGATCTGCAGAAGCTCAATCCCTACTTCGATAACAGCAAGAAGGAGCACGTCTACGACATCATCGCTGCGGCCATTCTGCACGCCAACCGCATCGGCCAGATCAACAGGTGTCTCTCCGACGCTCGCGGTCTGCTGAGCCTGCTCCACGTGACCCAGCACCAGGCTCCCGAGCAAACCGCGGAGCCCAACATCGCCCTCATCGCCGGGCTCATCCAAAAGGTACCGCTTCCCTCTGGCTGGCCCTGTGCTAAGATCATGGATGATGGACTGACACCACACAATTAATATGTGTAGAGCGAGTCGCTCGCCCAGAACCTCACCACCAAGCGCTACTACATCGACAAGGAGGACGACTCGTTGGTCTATGGTACGTGGTGCCCTTTTGCGTCCGCAGAGACCCTCTGCAGTGGCCTGACTTGACCTGGTCCACAACACAACGCAACAGACCCGCGCTTCCTGGTCTTCGAGTTCACGTGGAACATTCTGCTGCGCGAGAGGCAGGTCATCATGGTCCGCGAGTTCATGGACAGCATGGCCCAGGGCAAGTCCATGGTCAAGCAGATGATCATGGGTCAAGGCAAGACCACCGTCGTCGGACCTCTTCTTGCCCTCATGCTCGGCGACAACAAGTCGCTGGTGTGCCAGGTACGTCGTACATTCGACTCGCAGGGAGGATTCGTGTCGGCTTGCAATTGAAATACTGACCAACCTGTCTGCTGTCCGCCAGGTTGTTCCGCCGGCGCTTTTGGAGTTCTCGCGCAGCGTCATGAGGAGCACATTCTCCTCGATCATGCACAAGCGCATCTATACCCTGCACTGCGATCGTGCCTCGAGGACAGACAAGACGCTCTACAACAAGCTCGCCAACGCGATCCGTACCAACGGTGTCGTGATCAGGTACGCTGTGCCAGTTCGTTTGGTCGTGGTTGTGCTGGAGAGCGCACTCCTCATTTTGCTGTTCTCTGTTCTGCCCAGTACTCCGACCTCCATCAAGTCGATCATGCTCAAGTTCATGGAGATGCTGCACTTGATCGAGGACGAGTCGGGTCCTCGCCACCCGCAGATGGAGGCCGATGCCAAGGAGCTGGCCCGCATTCTCAACCTCTTCCGCTCTGGTGTGTTGATCATGGACGAGGTCGATCTCATCCTCCACCCGCTCAAGAGTGAGCTCAACTTCCCCATCGGACCCAAGCTGGACCTCGACTTTGCGCCGCTCCGGTGGAAGCTGCCCATTCACCTGCTCGACGCCATCTTCTACGCCGACGGCGGCTCTCTGTCGGTCGGCTTCAAGGAGAGCAACCGCGCGCTCGGCGTGCTGGAGAAGCTGAAGGAGGTGATCATCGAGGGCTACAAGCAGCGCGCCCTGCAGCGCAATCCGCACATCGTGCTGCTTAACCCCGACTACTACCACAAGTTCATCAAGCCCATCGTCGCACAGTGGGCGCTGCTCTGGCTCGAATCGCAGAACCTCACCGGTACCTCGCCCCACCACCACTCGCTTCCCCATGGAGACCTCATGTTGACGCGTTGTTGCTACAACTGGCGCTTCGTGTGCACCCCAGGACTGAACGACAAGCAGATCATCGATTACATCTTGGAAGACGACAGGGCCAACTACGAGCAGGAGCTGGTCGACTACGTCAACAACACTCTGTCGCCCAAGAACAAGAAGATGCTCAACCTCACTCGAGACTGGCTCAAATCGTTCCTGCCTCACGTGCTCCAGAAGGTACCACTGGACCAACCACCATTTTGGCTCATGTGAGGCCGTGTGAGCTCACGGTCTCTCTCCCTCCCTCCATTCCTTTCGTTCCCTGCAGATCGATCGCGTGTCGTTCGGTCTGCTCACCAAGGCGGACTTTGACCGGGCCATCGCTGTCGACCCCAACATGCCCCGCACGCGTGCCAAGCTCGCTGTTCCCTTCGTGGGCAAGGACGTTCCCTCGCAGTCTTCCGAGTACGCTCTCCTCTCCCTTCCTCCTCGCCCAAGGCCTTGCTCTGACTTCTTCTCCTCTCTTGCTCGTAGGTTCGCTCACCCCGACGTCATCTTGGGCCTCACGGTTCTGGCCTACCGCTATGAGGGTCTGCGGTGGTCGGACTTCAATGACATCATCGCCAACCTGCGCTCCACGTTGACCCTCGAGGTGGGTCCCTACAGCGAGCGCAAGTCCTCCATCCGCTACGCCCAGTGGGTGAAGATGGCCGGCGGCAAGGTTCGCGGCTCGCTCAACTTCCAGGCCATCGGCAAGGACAAGGACAAGATGGAGGAGGAGACCCAGACCGAGGAGGACGATTCGCTCGAGGTGGTGCCTCTGCGGCTGCTCAAGAGGTCCAACGAGGAGCAGATGCAGAAGCTGCACTCGATTCTCTTCAAGCTGCCCGACCTCATCCACTGGTACCTCAACGAGTTCATCTTCCCGGCCTACATGAGGCATCAGGTACGGCCACGTTCTTCTTCTCCTGACGTGCACGTCATGTCTTTTTCTTTTGCTGGGTTTGTCGGCTCACCGCTGTGCGTTGCATTAGATCGTGAAACTGAGCGAGAGCGGACAAGCCCTCGGCGGTGACATGCTCTTCGGTCGCCGTATTGGTTTCTCGGGCACGCCTTCGGACCTCATGCCCATCGAGCTCGGCCAGTGCGGCTATGAGAAGGGTGCGCTTCGTTCATTTTTGCGATTAATCACTCTGCTGCTTCTGCTCACATCGATACGCTGTATGCGTCTAGGATCGGACGGTCTGATGATCAACTACCTGACCAACCCGGACATTGTCAGTCACGAAGTGGTCGAAGAGGGCTGGTCCGTCAAGTCGCTGCTGAACAAGATCGCCACCGCCAACCCGCCCTTCCACGCTCTGATCGATACGGGCGCGCTTATCACGGGCATGACCAACTTCCAGGTACGAACGGCCATTACTGCCACATTGCGATAGCATTAACGTCTGACCCGCGTTGTCCTCGCTTTGCTCGCACAGGTGGCCCAGTACCTGCTGGCCAACGGCCTCAAGAACTTCGAGGGCGTGGTCTTCCTCGATGAGTTCGACAGGAAGATGATCCTTGTGCGCGCCACGGGTAGAGTGCTCAAGCTCGCGCAGTGCGGCATCAGCGAAAAGAAGCGCTTCGCCTTCTATGATCAGGTGCATACGACGGGCATGGATATCAAGCACGTACTCAGCGCGTGCGCGGTGCTCACCCTCGGCAAGGACATGACATTCCGTGACTACGCTCAAGGTAAGGCGCACTCACACCACCTGCGCCAATTACGATCTATTCACTCACCCGCCAACTCCCTGCGTCTCCCACCAGGTGCGTTCCGTATGCGTGGAATCGGCAAGGGCCAAACGATCCACCTCTACATCATCCCTGAAATCGAGCGCTTGATGGCTCGCGAGCTGAAGCACGCACGCATGCCGCCCAATGGTACTTTTCGCAAGGGCCTTTTGTGTTTCCCCCGCAGAGCCTGCCTCTAAACTTTTCTTCACCTCGTAACAGGAATCGACGGTGACCAGCGGGTGCTCGTGGATGTGGCCGCCTGGCTGGTGATCAACAGCATGCGGTCCGAACGCATCCAGTTCAACCAGCTCTGCATCCAGAACGTGTCCAACGTCTGGCGTAAGAATGCCTTCAAGACCCTCCTCAAGAACCACACCGAGTACGAAAGAAGCTTGCCCCTCGCCCTCTCAGTGCCCCAACGCCATCATATCAGCCGGTAACTAACAGTACCATTTCCTTCTCTCTTTCTTCTTCAGGTTCAAGATCCACCAGAAGCTGGAGGACGTCCACTTGAGGAAGAGCCTCCAGGTCTTCCGCGAACCCATCGACTTCTCGGTCGAGGCGTGCGTCCCGCAGCCCAAGCCCTTCCACGTCGCCATCGAAGACAAGATCCAGGTACGCACACCCACCTCACTCACTATTCCCAATGAGACTCGGACTTACAAGCGAGCACCGCTTGCATGACCACCATTGTGCAGGCCAACGCCGACTTCGTGTACGGCGAAGGGGAGCTGGACATTGTGCAGAAGGTGCGCGAGCTGGTGCAGCAGAAGAGGAAGAAGGGTCCCAAGCAGGCCCTCCCCGAAGACGCCGCCGAAGCCGAGATCGAGAAGCGCCGCAAGGCCAAGGCCAAGAGGAAGCGTCTGCTCAACAGCTCGGGCCACTTCTTCGACGCCGAGAAGGTCCAGGAGCAGGAGCAGGAACGCGAGCAGCAGCAGGAACAAGAGGTACGCCACACACAC
>CDFB01046407.1:0-11341 GCA_000826425.1 Acanthamoeba lugdunensis | reverse complement strand
CGTGGCCGTGGTCGTGTGCGTGGTCATGACCGTGGTGATCGTGGCCGCGGTGTGGTTCGGCCGCGGCGGGCTTCCGCAGGGCCGTGTTGTCGGTCTTCAGTCCGAACCTTGACGTCAGGCCAAAGAGTGGGGTGGTGGTGGTGAGCCGGGAGGTCGGGCAAGTCGAGAGCAGAAGGACAACGGCCAAGTCGGTTCGTACCATTGGTTGCGGCACTTGACGGCGGCCTTGCGTACGGCCCTCTTGGGATCGTCCAACGCAGCCGAGAGCTCATTCGTGACTGGCGGTCAGAAAGAGACATCGGCTAAGTCAGGCCTTGAGTGGTGGCAAAGCCGCACACGCACACGCACACGTCGTGTGACACAAAACGCACTCTTCTTCTGGTAGGGGAAGATCTTGTAGAAGGGCAGGGTGATGAACGACGACAGGCAGTCCAGCGCAGCGATGCGGATGGCCTGCGCGGGATGGGGAGGAGGGACGCACTAGAGTTAGTTACAAGGCAGAGAGGAAAAAAGGTGCGCGCGGCGGGCGCGGAGGAGTACCATCTTCGGTTTGAAGGCGGTGAGTCGCAGGAGCGCCGGAACGAAGGCTGACACGTGCTCACTCACCATGTTGGGCGCCTCCTTGATGAGCATGGAGAGCGTTTGGAGGGTCGACGCGATGAGGCCCTCGTCGTCTGCGTTGATCGACTGCACAATCAACGGCATCACCTGCCAGAGAGCCGAAGACAAATAAACGGGTCAGCGAGGGGGCCTTCGAAGCAGCCATGGCTTGCTCCTGTGGCGAGAGAAAAATTGGGTCGTGTGGTAGTACCGTGTGCAGCTCGGAAAGGAGCACGGACTTGGGGATGTGCTTGAGGAGGTAGGAGATGGCGAGCAGGTGCGCAGGCTTGGATGGCGCGGAGGCCTCGTGGAAACCGCGCAGCAGCGTGGGCAGCAATTCGCTGAAGAAGCGCTGCTTGTACAGCACCTGCGCGTGTGGAGGACCAACGCGTTAGGTGTCTGAACTCTCTGCAAGAGCTGCGTGCATCAAGTGCCGGGGGCAAGGAAGTACCCGAATGCGGGAGCTGGTGTGGACGTTGAGAACATCCTCTGAATCGCCGATGATGACGTCCATGGACTGCGCCGCCAAGACCGACAGCCTGGAGTCACGGGTAGGCGTTAAAAACACGCACGCCGTCGCGTCGCAGTCCATGTCGGGCTGATGGGAGGCGGTGGCGTACTTCTTGTGTCCCTCTTCTTCGGTGGACGAAAGAAGTCCGATCAATTCGTTGGCCACCTCCTTGCCCTTGGCGTGCCCGCGCATCACCAACGCCTTGGCCAACTGTTTGTCGCCGGTTGCAAGACCCAGTGTAAGTGTGGCGAAATATATCAAGTTCGCACAACAAAATAGGGACTTGCATATTTACCCAAGTGAGCGTGCGCAGAGCGTCGGTCTTTTTCTGGAAGGATGCCGAGGAGCCCGGTCCGACCTTGCGGCCAAGCTCGGGCAGCACTTGCGCCAAGAACTCGCTCAGCTCGGATGAATCTGGGGTCGCCAACGAAGAGCAACAGGTCAGTCGTTGGGCGTGTCGTGTCGTTGGGCGTGTTGTGTCAAATGCGGTGGTAGACCTTCGGGCAGTTTGTTCACCACAGCAGCCAACCCTTGCGAGGCAGAAAGCGCGATCAGCTCATGCGCCTTGGCCGCCTCGCCTCCGTTGGCGACGGCACTCGTCTCGGTGAACGCGTACAGCCGGCCCAGCACCTCGTCCGCCGAGGCCAGGGGCGTCTGCCGAGCAACAGATGCCATGCACGCGCAACATGTCAACAGACAAACAGAGGGACGTGACATCGCACAGTTGCTGAACGACGTACGTCACGGTGGGCCGAGCCGACCACCGCCGTAAAGACTCTGATCAGCAGCTTCTGCCCGGTGGGGGCCTTCTCGTCGAAGGGGCGGAAGGACTCGACCTGAGAGCGCTCTCACACGTCAGCTGGTTTGGCCACAGCGAAGCGACGCGACGAAGGAGAGAAAGGGATGCGCACCTCGTGGGGGAACTTGTCGGCCTTGCCGTTGAGGAAAAGAGCAACCACCGAATCGACGAAGGCGGCGCGCTCCGGACCAGCCTCGAGTCCTCTGGTCACCGCGCCAAACAGGCGCACGCTCGAGTCCAGAGCGTGCAGAAAATCGACAGAATCGGGGGTCGTCGCGGTCTGCATAATCGCACACGACGTGACTTTAGAAGCCGCACCCGAAACCGCTCAGGCACACTCGGGAGAGAGATTACCTGCGAGGAGGCCTCGTTGATGAGCAGCTTGAGCACGCGAGGGCAGTGGGTGGCTGCCCATTCCTGGATGATCGCCGGGGACTCAGCGGCGGAAGCGACAACGACGCGCGAGAGTGCCTCGAGCACGTGCGCAGGCACGGAGTGCGGCTTGCCGTCCTGGCTTGCCTCCCTGAGCTCTGTGCGAGGGTCGCGCGCACCATAAGGAAAACAATGAGTTGAGGCCTGGCAAGGCCTCAGCGCTGAGCGGTGGCCGCGAGAGGCAAGGCGTACCGGCCCAATGCGACTCGGTGATCGCGAGCAGCCTCGGCACCATCACGCGGGAGAGCGAGGCCTCGGAGGCGAGGACCGTGAGCGCTCCCAGGATCGATGGTAGGGTCTTGCCTTCACTGTCCTCGCGGTGCTCTTCGCTCTCTTCTCGGGCTGTGGTGTGGCCGAAGGGTTACTTCTTTGCTCGGTTCTCGAGCTGCGGTGCGGGGCGCGGTCGGCAAGCAACGTACGCTGAGGCAGAGTGGCGACATCGGACTGAGTCGTCATGCTGGTGATGGCATCGAGGAGGGCGGGCAGCGTGTACTTCTCCACCAACCCAGCTTTGCCCGGCTGATGCGCGACCATGTCCAGTGCCCGAAGTGCGTTCGATCTAGGCGCAGATATCAAAATGTCGATCTAAGCTTTGCAGAAGAACGCCGAAACATGAGTGTATGTGAGGTGTACGTACCGGACCACGGCGTCCTTGTCCTCGAGCACGGCCTTGCTGAAGTGCAACAGCACCACTTCAGTCTGATGGGGGAAAGTGTGTGAGCAACAGCACTGCCGCTAGTCGCATCAATACTACAGGATCTAGATGAGGGGTGATGTAACCTGGTTGACATCGAGCAGGTCAGCCAAAAGAAGGTCACGAAGACCGGTGATGGACGTGATCTTGAACTTGGCCGTGCTGAGCACGCTCTGGGCAACCTTAAAAGTATTGAAAGAGAACAAATTAGTATTTGGCTGGCGCGGAACAACATCAACTGGGGCGGGGATGAGTACAAAGGTGCTGGTGAAGGTGGTGAAGAGCTGATCCCGCCAGGGTCGCAATGGGTGATCCTCCGCCGTGAGCTCTGCGAATTAAGTAGTTATTGAGTTAGATTGGCTGCCACGGGATCAATGCGGGCTCATCATGGTGCACCGCTGAATTGGCTGCTTGCAATGACAAAGTTGAGGACGAGGTCGAGCAATGACTGGCGGTGCGAAGGACGCTGCTCCAGCGAGAACTGGCGCAGCAGGATCGGGAACGTGTCCTTCAGAATCTCGACACATGCACGAACTGGGAGTGCATGTGGTCAGGAAGAGTGTACGAGAGAGGTCTTCTCGTTTACTCAAGTGGCCTAGAAGATGGGGGAGCAATGGTCTCGAGGGTACCCGAAGCCGAAGCAGCTGCCTGCAGGATCTTGCCGCAGGAGATGGCGATCTTGGAGTCGGGCGATCGGAGTTCGTGCAAGCACTGGTTGATCAGCGGCTCCAAAAATTCCTGTGGTGCAAGAGCCGGGTCAGTGTTCGCACCGAAGCAAGTGAGGAGGGGCGGGGAGCAGAGCCAGTACTCGCAAGTTGGACGAAACACGCGCGCCGGAAGTAATTGTAACGACATCGCTAGCAAGGACTTTGGTAAGGTCGGACACGGTCTTCAGCGCCTGGTCTACAACGCGTGCTTCCTTTGACGTGAGTACCTGGGAAGGAAAGGCGAGATAACCTGGTGAGTTCATCACCTCGAGCTCTTGGCACACACCCACACACACACACACAGGGCAATAGATGGTTAAAAGTACCTCGGTGCGCAGCGCAGGCCAAATGTCTTCGACATATCGGGAGATGGTGAGAGATCCGTAGCTCTGGGCGCAAAGGGAGAGCGTCTCCAGGGCGTCCAACTAAGGTGCAGGGTGTTCATCTATGAGTAATGGCGAAGCAATAGGCAGTGGCGGTGGACAAACCTTAGTCTCGCTGATGGTGGAAGACTCCTTGTCCAACAAAAAAGGAATGACGTGCTGGGCGAGCTCCGATGACGCGGCAAAGCACGCGCTGGAGTGGAGTACGTATACGCGCAACGTGAGCGAAGACAAAGGTGCATAAAACGAGTGGGAAACCCCTACCGAAGACTCTGGACCAGCGCCTCTTTCGTGATGCCGTAGGGGTCATTGGGCTTAGGGGTGAACGTCACTGGGAAGTAGACAGACACCACCTCGAACAGTTCCTGTTCCACGCGAAGACGGCGCGTGAGTTCACGCCACCCTAGAGTGGTAGTAGGGCCGTGACGGCGGCAGTGGGCAGTACCTCGCTGAAGCGGACGAACTCGGGGATGCTGTGAACGACCTTGACGAATGTCTGGAAGCCGATCACCAAATTGCGAGGGTCACGCTCACCATCGAGCACGCGCACGAAGGAGAAGACAAAATCGGCCTTGAGCGACTTGGCGGCTGCGTGTGGTAAGGTGGTATTAGACAGCGGTCCGCCATCATCACACAGAGCGCAGGGTTCAAGTTGAACTCACCATCCGTGAACTTGTCCAAGACGATCGAATAGATCTGAAGCAGGTTCATTCGCGCAGCCTGCGACAGAGACACCATGTAGCCCTGGTCCACCACCTCGGCGGTGATGCTGCAGAGGGAAGCACAGAAGAGGCGTTATTAGGTCAGGCACTCTCTGAGGGTTGGGTGATGGGGGTTGTGCCTTCGAATGATGGCGACCACATCCTCGTCGGTGATCGTGTGGTTGGTCAAGAGCGCCAGAATGCCCTTGAGCACCTCGGAGATGGAGGGGAAGTCCTGCAGACGGTCAGCGTAGAAGGCGGAGAGGAAGTGCAGCGCCCCCTCGTCCAGCTTGAGTTCGGGCAGACGCGCAATGACCTCGGACAGCAGAAGCGTAGCTGTGGCGCGAACGTTAGTGGAGACCGCACGCACGTGTCCGTGTGTCGTGCCGTGGTGCCGGCTGGGTACCTCGGCCGCGGATGACCTCGTCCTTGGAGGGCAAGTAGTCGGCCATGCTCTCCACGAGCTGGTGCAGTGCTACGCCACCCGAGTGCACACCTTGTGCAAGAAGATCCACACCCGCCAGATGAGAATTAGAGGAAGGAGCTCCGCAGATCGATTAAATGGAAAGGCCTAGAAGTGGAGGTAAAGTACGGATGAGCAGAGTGTTGAGGGCATCCGTGCGCGCCTCCTCACCCTTTTCAGGGTTCACAAAATCGTCGATCGTGGCCACCAGCGATCTGTCTCCCATCTTGCAGCTGAACCAGAAAAGAAAATAGTTTTCCCTGCACAATAGTGTTTTGATCTCTTGCTCAGGTGTAAAGCCACATGGGACTCCTTTTGTGGGCCTTGTTTCCGCTCGCCCTGGTGGCTGCCGTCCTCTACTTGATCTATCAACGCGTACGCGACACTGGGCATAAAAGAGATTAATCTATACAGATTAATTGATCGAATTTCATTTCGGGTGATCTGCGCTGCAGATCAAGTCTACTGGGCATGGCGGACCGCCGCGTGTGGAAAAGGGGGTGCCGCTGCTCGGTGCAGCGTTAGCCTACTTTGGTAGTCCCGTCAAGACGCTGGAGTGGGCTCATCTCATGGTACGCGGCCGCGGCAAGATGACATCTGAATGGCACCACAACCCCTTATGCGCGTGGTAATCCAGTACGGCAACGTCTTCCGTCTCAATCTGTTGTTCTTCGACGCCGTCTTCCTGCTGCGCTCGTCTTTGGTACGCACGAGCGTGCTTCTCTGCCTCTGCCTCTGCTGTGGCGAGCAGTGGACACTAACGTCACTCAACAGGACGGAGGCGGAAGCTTGCACAGCACGCTGGACAAGTACTTCTACAACGCTGAAGAGACCGGAGAGATTTCTCACCATCAAGGCACTGCACACAACTGCACGCACGCGTCACGATGAAGGACCCTCTAACCTTATGTCTGGTACACAACAGGAGTTGAGCGTCTGCGACGGCTGGCGTACTTCCACTCCAACCCATCGACTCAGATTCCCAAGGCCAACCTGCAGAAGATGCAGGAGGCGGTCGCCACCGTCTTCCGCACCGAGCGCATGGAACAGTACAGCCAGCGCTGCGCCAACATCGCCCAGCGCACGCTCGACGAGTGGACCAAGCGAGCCGGACGCGATGGCTACATCGAGCTCGCCGCGGCCGTCCAGGGGCTGGTGATGGAGATCAACACGCGCCTGCTGCTTGGCGACGCCTTCTATGCCGCGCACGGACGAGCGTTCGCCGAGAGCTTCCTCGCACTCGAGAAGGAATCGGCCCACCTGCTGGCGCGCATTCTGCCCGACCTGCCGTTCATCCCGCCGGTCAAGCGCGCTCTCGAAGCCCGGCGCACGCTGGCCAGTCTGATCGAGCGGGAGCTCGCTCGCCTGCGCCAAAGCAAGAGCTCCGACGACGAAGGGCACCTCCTGCACCTCCTGGCTCAGGTGAAGCAAGACGACGGCTCGTGGCTGCCCATCGAGCAGTGTGTCGATACCGTGCTCCAGATGTTCTACTACGGCCAGGCCAACACCGCCGGTCACCTCACCTGGCTCATCGCACACATGTCCCAACGAGGCCACGCGCAGGATCTGTACGCC
This sequence comes from Acanthamoeba lugdunensis, assembly GCA_000826425.1. Taxonomy (NCBI): domain Eukaryota; phylum Discosea; order Longamoebia; family Acanthamoebidae; genus Acanthamoeba; species Acanthamoeba lugdunensis. Next base: position 4,476 of record CDFB01046407.1, on the reverse strand, counting down.
CCCTCTCCCTTTGGGCCTGTGTTTGGCAACAAAGGCCTCCTTCGACTCACATCCGTCCCCCCTGTTGGCGGCCCGCCACACAGCCACCGCGTCAGACGCGAGCAGAGGCGGGCTATGGGGGAGTCCGAGGAGCTTGCCTACAGCCAGTTCTCGTCTTTCCGTGAGCTTGAGCAGTGCATTCAGGAGGTTCCTGGCTCCACGTCTTCCTCCGCGCGACCTTCCATCTTCACCCCTAACTGTCGCCTCCCCTGGAAAAAAACAGGTCACGCGGCTGTACTTTACCACCACTCTGCCTCCCCGAAAGGCCATCAAATCGTTCAAGGTACGCGCAACCTAATGGCCGCTGACTTGAAAGGAAACAGGCGGATTGATGTCTGACCTCCCGCGCGCTTGGTCTGCAGTTCGAGGGCTTCACTATTCCCGAGGGCTCGCTGCTGTGCGTTTCGCCCATTCTCGGGCACCTGGACTCGGACATCTTCCCCGACGCGGGCATCTTCTTCCCGAAGCGCTTCGCTCCGCCCAAGAAAAAGTACTTGCTTCTCTGTCTGCGTGTTGTGCGTGTGCCCGCCTTTCTCATGCCTTTTCGCGCCTGTGTGGCCACAAGGCAAGCGCCCGAGACCAAGACGGCGTTCAACCCGTCGTCCTTCTACGGCATGGCCTTTGTGCAGTTCGGTTACGGAATGCACAAGTGCCCTGCGGAGAAGTACGCCATGACGCTCCTCACCTCCTTCTTCTCCGTCCTCGTACGGACGCGCTCTGTCGAGCTCAAGGTAAGCGTTCGATCCAAATCTCTCTTGCCAAGCTCTCTCGCTGCGTTCAACACGAACCCTCATCACCGTCTTCTTGTCGATGATGTGCGCAGGACAACAAGCTGCCGCTGCCTCAGTACCCGGCCACGTTTGGCACCGCCACGCCCACCGGCGACATCCTGATCCGGCTACAGCCCTATGCCATCCCCCGCGAGCTCATGTTCGAGGAGGACGAGCCCGAGGTGATCCGCTCCATCCTGCCCCCCGCCCACTAAAAACAACACTTTGCTGCGGCCGCTGCACACAGCACGACACGATACACACACGCCCATAAAAGAACGTGCGGGCGCACATTGGGCCTGTCGACGCTACGGTTGCTTAGCGTAGCTTGTGCGGGACAACGGCAGTTGCGAAGAACAAACTCAAAGCTGCTGCCCTTGGCCTTGGCGGCTTTCACTTGTGCTTCCTCGGTTGAGAAGATGACGGCCTCGACGAAGGTGGTGAGCTTTGGCCTCAACTTCAACGGGCAGTTGGGGTACGAATGCTACGATAACAAGAATCCACGATCCGTCAACGCGCCTTCTGATCTCATCTCCCTCCACGCCGGATGGAACTGCTCCGTCGCAGTGAATAGTAACCAAATCCCCCCTTCGATTATCAACAATTCAATTATGTGCATTTCTTTTCTTTAATTGTTGCGGTTGGCGGCACAGGAATAATAACAAATGATTAAACTTAAAAAATATTAATATTAACATAATTGTGGTGTGGGGTCTTGGCAGGTGAGGGCACGCCCTACTTCTGGGGTACGATGCCGTCCAAGTACGACGGCAAGGCCAAGTTCCTGGAGCCTTCGCCCCTCCCCGCCATTTCCATCGGGTTCAAGCTGGCCCACCGCGTACTCCAAATCGCCGCCGGACGAGCCCACATGCTGCTCCTTGCTGGTTTGGCCTTCCCCACCTTCCCTACGTTGAAGGAACGACCCTGTCCGGCAGCGAATGCTAATGGCTCCCATGGCTGTAGAGGACGGAACGGCGTACAGCTTCGGGCAGGGCGAGTGGGGCAAGCTGGGCCACGGCGGCGCGGCCAACGAGCAGCACCCGAAGCAGCTTGAGGTCCAGGGCAAGATCACTCAGATTGGCGTCGGAGACCAGCACTCGGTCCTTCTCACCGGTTCGGCTCTCTTGGCGCTCTTTTGCCCGCTCACGCGCCGTTGTAGGGCTCACGCACTAACTTTTCACTTCACTTCACTTGCCCCGACAGATGGAGGCCACGTCTACACGTTTGGCCAGGGCATCTATGGTCAGCTGGGCCACGGCACCCGCAAGGACCTCGACCGACCCAAGCGAGTCGAGGCGCTCGTTCGGGCGCAGCAAACGATAACGTCGATCGGCGTGGGGTTCGATCAGACTTTTGCCATCAACGCCGACGGCGTCGTGTATTCGTGGGGCCGTCAGGGTCCTTGGCTGGGGCACGGTACGCGCCTCTTCTCGCCCTCCCACATCGTACCTACATGACCGCCGCCTTGAGGGCATTTCTTCTCAACGTTTCCCACACCACCGTTCTCCCGGCAGCCGCGCAGCCCGATCACGTCAAGCAGCCGCAGGAGGTCGGCCTGCTCAAGAACAAAGCCAAGATCACGCAGGGTATGCGCTGTGCCCCTCCCCCTTCTCCCTCTAAGTAGTGCCAGAGTGTTGCTTCGACTGCCGCCGTCGGTCTTGGTCTGACACCAACCTATACGGCCAGTGGCCGCCGGCAAGCAGCATACGTTGCTTCTGACGATCGACGGCAAGGTCTACTCCATGGGCAAGAACAAGGACGGCTGCCTGGGTCAGGGCAAGACGGTGAAGAAGGAGACGGCCAATCCGATGCCCATTACCTCCCTGAACAACTACGTCATCACCCAGGTTGCCGCCGGCGAGAAGCACTCGGTCGTACTGGCTTCCGACGGCAGCGTGCTCACTTTCGGCAGCGGCTCCAATGGTACACACACACTCGCCCCTCTATGCGTGTGCGCGTGCCGCTAACGCCAAATCCGGGGCCAGGTCGATTGGGGCACGGAGACACGAAGAACCAGGACGTGCCTCGAACGGTGCAGGGCGTGTTCGACAAGGCGTGCGCGATTGCCGCCGGCTTCGAGCACACGATCGTGCTCACCGGCCAGCTTCCGTCCCCTGCGACCGACGAGAAGAAGACAAAGAAGTCGAAGAAGTCGAGCGGCTCGTCCGACCTGAAGAGCTCCAAGTCCAGCACCAAGTCCGCCAAGCTTAGCTCCAAGAGCTCCAAGGCCTCCTCGCGCAAGGGCGGCAAAGGTATTGCGCACGCACGCACATTTGTTACACTGCGCAGTGATCGGTGAGTGACTGCTGAGTCTGGTGGGTGGCAAACGGCAGGCAATTACTCGGGATTCAATAGCAGCTCGGAGGAGGACAGCGAAGACGAGGGTGAAGAGGAGGAGGAGGAAGAGGACTTTAAGAAGAGCAAGAAGAAGTCCAGCAAGAAGAAGGCCAAGGGTACATTCCACCTTCGTCCATTCCTCTTCCTCGAGCGATGCAAGAATGCGAAGGGAGGGCATGAGCTGACCGATCTGGGGGCGAACGCAGGCAAGCTCGACCCGGACCTGGAGGCCATGCTCAAGGAGCTCGGCCTGCTCGAGGTGGCTCCCGTCTTCATCAAGGCCGGCATCACGTGGACCGTGCTCCTCCAATTCAAAAAGGCACGTCGGGACCAGCCCATCAGCGGCATTTAGATCATGGTCGTAGCGGGGGTCTAATGTCAAGTGTGCGGGTGGTTGGTGTATGGGGGCATATGCAGGGTGACCTGGACGAACTGGGCCTCGACGTGGGTCCCCGCGTCGCCATCGCCAACTACCTGCAGACGGCCAAGAACAAATTCAAGGGTACCCACACATCTGTTCACAGTAACGCAACACACAACACACACAACGCACACCACACCGCCTTCATCGCGGCTGACGTCGGTTTGTATTTGGCGCGACCAGTGGGTGAGTCCGGCAGCATCAAGGCCACGATCGAGAGCCAGGACCTGGTCTTCCACAAGAAGCTGGGCGAGGGCAACTTCGGCGACGTGTGGCAGGGCAAGCTGCGCGGAACGACCACCGTGGCGATCAAGACCATTCGGTCAGAGGACAAATCCGCGTTTCTCCTCGAGGCCCACATCATGGCGTATCTCTTTCCTCCTTCACCACCCGCCGCCACCCACCCACCCACCACCCGCCATGCTTCTCACACTGGTGTCTCTCAAATGCAGGCAACTGCCGGCGCACCCCAACGTCGTGACATTCTTCGGTCTTTCCTCGTGCGATGTACGTACACATGTATTTGTATAAAGTAGACCATCAGAGAAAGTTGTTCACGCACGCATGTTTACCGTTTCCTGTTCGATTCTTTCTTTCCAACAGGAAAAGAACGAGCTGTTCCTCGTCACCGAGTTCGTTGCCGATGGCTCGCTTGATCGCTTCCTCACCGAGAACATGTGCGTACTCATGTGCACACCTTCAAAATCAAAATCTGGTGTAACACTAACACGAACACTAACACTAACACTAACAATAATTAATGTTTTGTGCGCTGCAGTGGCAAGATAGGAACGGAGACGTTGATTCAGATGACGCGAGACATGGCCGCTGGGTGCGACCATCTGTCGACGCACGGCATCGTCCACAGGGTACGCACCGCGATTGTGGAATGACTGCCCATACGCAGCC
>CDFB01046406.1:0-11332 GCA_000826425.1 Acanthamoeba lugdunensis | reverse complement strand
CGTGGCCGTGGTCGTGTGCGTGGTCATGACCGTGGTGATCGTGGCCGCGGTGTGGTTCGGCCGCGGCGGGCTTCCGCAGGGCCGTGTTGTCGGTCTTCAGTCCGAACCTTGACGTCAGGCCAAAGAGTGGGGTGGTGGTGGTGAGCCGGGAGGTCGGGCAAGTCGAGAGCAGAAGGACAACGGCCAAGTCGGTTCGTACCATTGGTTGCGGCACTTGACGGCGGCCTTGCGTACGGCCCTCTTGGGATCGTCCAACGCAGCCGAGAGCTCATTCGTGACTGGCGGTCAGAAAGAGACATCGGCTAAGTCAGGCCTTGAGTGGTGGCAAAGCCGCACACGCACACGCACACGTCGTGTGACACAAAACGCACTCTTCTTCTGGTAGGGGAAGATCTTGTAGAAGGGCAGGGTGATGAACGACGACAGGCAGTCCAGCGCAGCGATGCGGATGGCCTGCGCGGGATGGGGAGGAGGGACGCACTAGAGTTAGTTACAAGGCAGAGAGGAAAAAAGGTGCGCGCGGCGGGCGCGGAGGAGTACCATCTTCGGTTTGAAGGCGGTGAGTCGCAGGAGCGCCGGAACGAAGGCTGACACGTGCTCACTCACCATGTTGGGCGCCTCCTTGATGAGCATGGAGAGCGTTTGGAGGGTCGACGCGATGAGGCCCTCGTCGTCTGCGTTGATCGACTGCACAATCAACGGCATCACCTGCCAGAGAGCCGAAGACAAATAAACGGGTCAGCGAGGGGGCCTTCGAAGCAGCCATGGCTTGCTCCTGTGGCGAGAGAAAAATTGGGTCGTGTGGTAGTACCGTGTGCAGCTCGGAAAGGAGCACGGACTTGGGGATGTGCTTGAGGAGGTAGGAGATGGCGAGCAGGTGCGCAGGCTTGGATGGCGCGGAGGCCTCGTGGAAACCGCGCAGCAGCGTGGGCAGCAATTCGCTGAAGAAGCGCTGCTTGTACAGCACCTGCGCGTGTGGAGGACCAACGCGTTAGGTGTCTGAACTCTCTGCAAGAGCTGCGTGCATCAAGTGCCGGGGGCAAGGAAGTACCCGAATGCGGGAGCTGGTGTGGACGTTGAGAACATCCTCTGAATCGCCGATGATGACGTCCATGGACTGCGCCGCCAAGACCGACAGCCTGGAGTCACGGGTAGGCGTTAAAAACACGCACGCCGTCGCGTCGCAGTCCATGTCGGGCTGATGGGAGGCGGTGGCGTACTTCTTGTGTCCCTCTTCTTCGGTGGACGAAAGAAGTCCGATCAATTCGTTGGCCACCTCCTTGCCCTTGGCGTGCCCGCGCATCACCAACGCCTTGGCCAACTGTTCGTCGCCGGTTGCAAGACAAAATGTGAGTGTGGCCCGCACGCGAAACATGTATCAAGGCTGCTTGCGGTACCCAAGTGAGCGTGCGCAGAGCGTCGGTCTTTTCCTGGAAGGATGCGGAGGAGCCCGGTCCGACCTTGCGGCCAAGCTCGGGCAGCACTTGCGCCAAGAACTCGCTCAGCTCGGATGAATCTGGGGTCGCCAACGAAGAGCAACAGGTCAGTCGTTGGGCGTGTCGTGTCGTTGGGCGTGTTGTGTCAAATGCGGTGGTAGACCTTCGGGCAGTTTGTTCACCACAGCAGCCAACCCTTGCGAGGCAGAAAGCGCGATCAGCTCATGCGCCTTGGCCGCCTCGCCTCCGTTGGCGACGGCACTCGTCTCGGTGAACGCGTACAGCCGGCCCAGCACCTCGTCCGCCGAGGCCAGGGGCGTCTGCCGAGCAACAGATGCCATGCACGCGCAACATGTCAACAGACAAACAGAGGGACGTGACATCGCACAGTTGCTGAACGACGTACGTCACGGTGGGCCGAGCCGACCACCGCCGTAAAGACTCTGATCAGCAGCTTCTGCCCGGTGGGGGCCTTCTCGTCGAAGGGGCGGAAGGACTCGACCTGAGAGCGCTCTCACACGTCAGCTGGTTTGGCCACAGCGAAGCGACGCGACGAAGGAGAGAAAGGGATGCGCACCTCGTGGGGGAACTTGTCGGCCTTGCCGTTGAGGAAAAGAGCAACCACCGAATCGACGAAGGCGGCGCGCTCCGGACCAGCCTCGAGTCCTCTGGTCACCGCGCCAAACAGGCGCACGCTCGAGTCCAGAGCGTGCAGAAAATCGACAGAATCGGGGGTCGTCGCGGTCTGCATAATCGCACACGACGTGACTTTAGAAGCCGCACCCGAAACCGCTCAGGCACACTCGGGAGAGAGATTACCTGCGAGGAGGCCTCGTTGATGAGCAGCTTGAGCACGCGAGGGCAGTGGGTGGCTGCCCATTCCTGGATGATCGCCGGGGACTCAGCGGCGGAAGCGACAACGACGCGCGAGAGTGCCTCGAGCACGTGCGCAGGCACGGAGTGCGGCTTGCCGTCCTGGCTTGCCTCCCTGAGCTCTGTGCGAGGGTCGCGCGCACCATAAGGAAAACAATGAGTTGAGGCCTGGCAAGGCCTCAGCGCTGAGCGGTGGCCGCGAGAGGCAAGGCGTACCGGCCCAATGCGACTCGGTGATCGCGAGCAGCCTCGGCACCATCACGCGGGAGAGCGAGGCCTCGGAGGCGAGGACCGTGAGCGCTCCCAGGATCGATGGTAGGGTCTTGCCTTCACTGTCCTCGCGGTGCTCTTCGCTCTCTTCTCGGGCTGTGGTGTGGCCGAAGGGTTACTTCTTTGCTCGGTTCTCGAGCTGCGGTGCGGGGCGCGGTCGGCAAGCAACGTACGCTGAGGCAGAGTGGCGACATCGGACTGAGTCGTCATGCTGGTGATGGCATCGAGGAGGGCGGGCAGCGTGTACTTCTCCACCAACCCAGCTTTGCCCGGCTGATGCGCGACCATGTCCAGTGCCCGAAGTGCGTTCGATCTAGGCGCAGATATCAAAATGTCGATCTAAGCTTTGCAGAAGAACGCCGAAACATGAGTGTATGTGAGGTGTACGTACCGGACCACGGCGTCCTTGTCCTCGAGCACGGCCTTGCTGAAGTGCAACAGCACCACTTCAGTCTGATGGGGGAAAGTGTGTGAGCAACAGCACTGCCGCTAGTCGCATCAATACTACAGGATCTAGATGAGGGGTGATGTAACCTGGTTGACATCGAGCAGGTCAGCCAAAAGAAGGTCACGAAGACCGGTGATGGACGTGATCTTGAACTTGGCCGTGCTGAGCACGCTCTGGGCAACCTTAAAAGTATTGAAAGAGAACAAATTAGTATTTGGCTGGCGCGGAACAACATCAACTGGGGCGGGGATGAGTACAAAGGTGCTGGTGAAGGTGGTGAAGAGCTGATCCCGCCAGGGTCGCAATGGGTGATCCTCCGCCGTGAGCTCTGCGAATTAAGTAGTTATTGAGTTAGATTGGCTGCCACGGGATCAATGCGGGCTCATCATGGTGCACCGCTGAATTGGCTGCTTGCAATGACAAAGTTGAGGACGAGGTCGAGCAATGACTGGCGGTGCGAAGGACGCTGCTCCAGCGAGAACTGGCGCAGCAGGATCGGGAACGTGTCCTTCAGAATCTCGACACATGCACGAACTGGGAGTGCATGTGGTCAGGAAGAGTGTACGAGAGAGGTCTTCTCGTTTACTCAAGTGGCCTAGAAGATGGGGGAGCAATGGTCTCGAGGGTACCCGAAGCCGAAGCAGCTGCCTGCAGGATCTTGCCGCAGGAGATGGCGATCTTGGAGTCGGGCGATCGGAGTTCGTGCAAGCACTGGTTGATCAGCGGCTCCAAAAATTCCTGTGGTGCAAGAGCCGGGTCAGTGTTCGCACCGAAGCAAGTGAGGAGGGGCGGGGAGCAGAGCCAGTACTCGCAAGTTGGACGAAACACGCGCGCCGGAAGTAATTGTAACGACATCGCTAGCAAGGACTTTGGTAAGGTCGGACACGGTCTTCAGCGCCTGGTCTACAACGCGTGCTTCCTTTGACGTGAGTACCTGGGAAGGAAAGGCGAGATAACCTGGTGAGTTCATCACCTCGAGCTCTTGGCACACACCCACACACACACACACAGGGCAATAGATGGTTAAAAGTACCTCGGTGCGCAGCGCAGGCCAAATGTCTTCGACATATCGGGAGATGGTGAGAGATCCGTAGCTCTGGGCGCAAAGGGAGAGCGTCTCCAGGGCGTCCAACTAAGGTGCAGGGTGTTCATCTATGAGTAATGGCGAAGCAATAGGCAGTGGCGGTGGACAAACCTTAGTCTCGCTGATGGTGGAAGACTCCTTGTCCAACAAAAAAGGAATGACGTGCTGGGCGAGCTCCGATGACGCGGCAAAGCACGCGCTGGAGTGGAGTACGTATACGCGCAACGTGAGCGAAGACAAAGGTGCATAAAACGAGTGGGAAACCCCTACCGAAGACTCTGGACCAGCGCCTCTTTCGTGATGCCGTAGGGGTCATTGGGCTTAGGGGTGAACGTCACTGGGAAGTAGACAGACACCACCTCGAACAGTTCCTGTTCCACGCGAAGACGGCGCGTGAGTTCACGCCACCCTAGAGTGGTAGTAGGGCCGTGACGGCGGCAGTGGGCAGTACCTCGCTGAAGCGGACGAACTCGGGGATGCTGTGAACGACCTTGACGAATGTCTGGAAGCCGATCACCAAATTGCGAGGGTCACGCTCACCATCGAGCACGCGCACGAAGGAGAAGACAAAATCGGCCTTGAGCGACTTGGCGGCTGCGTGTGGTAAGGTGGTATTAGACAGCGGTCCGCCATCATCACACAGAGCGCAGGGTTCAAGTTGAACTCACCATCCGTGAACTTGTCCAAGACGATCGAATAGATCTGAAGCAGGTTCATTCGCGCAGCCTGCGACAGAGACACCATGTAGCCCTGGTCCACCACCTCGGCGGTGATGCTGCAGAGGGAAGCACAGAAGAGGCGTTATTAGGTCAGGCACTCTCTGAGGGTTGGGTGATGGGGGTTGTGCCTTCGAATGATGGCGACCACATCCTCGTCGGTGATCGTGTGGTTGGTCAAGAGCGCCAGAATGCCCTTGAGCACCTCGGAGATGGAGGGGAAGTCCTGCAGACGGTCAGCGTAGAAGGCGGAGAGGAAGTGCAGCGCCCCCTCGTCCAGCTTGAGTTCGGGCAGACGCGCAATGACCTCGGACAGCAGAAGCGTAGCTGTGGCGCGAACGTTAGTGGAGACCGCACGCACGTGTCCGTGTGTCGTGCCGTGGTGCCGGCTGGGTACCTCGGCCGCGGATGACCTCGTCCTTGGAGGGCAAGTAGTCGGCCATGCTCTCCACGAGCTGGTGCAGTGCTACGCCACCCGAGTGCACACCTTGTGCAAGAAGATCCACACCCGCCAGATGAGAATTAGAGGAAGGAGCTCCGCAGATCGATTAAATGGAAAGGCCTAGAAGTGGAGGTAAAGTACGGATGAGCAGAGTGTTGAGGGCATCCGTGCGCGCCTCCTCACCCTTTTCAGGGTTCACAAAATCGTCGATCGTGGCCACCAGCGATCTGTCTCCCATCTTGCAGCTGAACCAGAAAAGAAAATAGTTTTCCCTGCACAATAGTGTTTTGATCTCTTGCTCAGGTGTAAAGCCACATGGGACTCCTTTTGTGGGCCTTGTTTCCGCTCGCCCTGGTGGCTGCCGTCCTCTACTTGATCTATCAACGCGTACGCGACACTGGGCATAAAAGAGATTAATCTATACAGATTAATTGATCGAATTTCATTTCGGGTGATCTGCGCTGCAGATCAAGTCTACTGGGCATGGCGGACCGCCGCGTGTGGAAAAGGGGGTGCCGCTGCTCGGTGCAGCGTTAGCCTACTTTGGTAGTCCCGTCAAGACGCTGGAGTGGGCTCATCTCATGGTACGCGGCCGCGGCAAGATGACATCTGAATGGCACCACAACCCCTTATGCGCGTGGTAATCCAGTACGGCAACGTCTTCCGTCTCAATCTGTTGTTCTTCGACGCCGTCTTCCTGCTGCGCTCGTCTTTGGTACGCACGAGCGTGCTTCTCTGCCTCTGCCTCTGCTGTGGCGAGCAGTGGACACTAACGTCACTCAACAGGACGGAGGCGGAAGCTTGCACAGCACGCTGGACAAGTACTTCTACAACGCTGAAGAGACCGGAGAGATTTCTCACCATCAAGGCACTGCACACAACTGCACGCACGCGTCACGATGAAGGACCCTCTAACCTTATGTCTGGTACACAACAGGAGTTGAGCGTCTGCGACGGCTGGCGTACTTCCACTCCAACCCATCGACTCAGATTCCCAAGGCCAACCTGCAGAAGATGCAGGAGGCGGTCGCCACCGTCTTCCGCACCGAGCGCATGGAACAGTACAGCCAGCGCTGCGCCAACATCGCCCAGCGCACGCTCGACGAGTGGACCAAGCGAGCCGGACGCGATGGCTACATCGAGCTCGCCGCGGCCGTCCAGGGGCTGGTGATGGAGATCAACACGCGCCTGCTGCTTGGCGACGCCTTCTATGCCGCGCACGGACGAGCGTTCGCCGAGAGCTTCCTCGCACTCGAGAAGGAATCGGCCCACCTGCTGGCGCGCATTCTGCCCGACCTGCCGTTCATCCCGCCGGTCAAGCGCGCTCTCGAAGCCCGGCGCACGCTGGCCAGTCTGATCGAGCGGGAGCTCGCTCGCCTGCGCCAAAGCAAGAGCTCCGACGACGAAGGGCACCTCCTGCACCTCCTGGCTCAGGTGAAGCAAGACGACGGCTCGTGGCTGCCCATCGAGCAGTGTGTCGATACCGTGCTCCAGATGTTCTACTACGGCCAGGCCAACACCGCCGGTCACCTCACCTGGCTCATCGCACACATGTCCCAACGAGGCCACGCGCAGGATCTGTACGCCCCCTCTCCCTTTGGGCCTGTGTTTGGCAACAAAGGCCTCCTTCGACTCACATCCGTCCCCCCTGTTGGCGGCCCGCCACACAGCCACCGCGTCAGACGCGAGCAGAGGCGGGCTATGGGGGAGTCCGAGGAGCTTGCCTACAGCCAGTTCTCGTCTTTCCGTGAGCTTGAGCAGTGCATTCAGGAGGTTCCTGGCTCCACGTCTTCCTCCGCGCGACCTTCCATCTTCACCCCTAACTGTCGCCTCCCCTGGAAAAAAACAGGTCACGCGGCTGTACTTTACCACCACTCTGCCTCCCCGAAAGGCCATCAAATCGTTCAAGGTACGCGCAACCTAATGGCCGCTGACTTGAAAGGAAACAGGCGGATTGATGTCTGACCTCCCGCGCGCTTGGTCTGCAGTTCGAGGGCTTCACTATTCCCGAGGGCTCGCTGCTGTGCGTTTCGCCCATTCTCGGGCACCTGGACTCGGACATCTTCCCCGACGCGGGCATCTTCTTCCCGAAGCGCTTCGCTCCGCCCAAGAAAAAGTACTTGCTTCTCTGTCTGCGTGTTGTGCGTGTGCCCGCCTTTCTCATGCCTTTTCGCGCCTGTGTGGCCACAAGGCAAGCGCCCGAGACCAAGACGGCGTTCAACCCGTCGTCCTTCTACGGCATGGCCTTTGTGCAGTTCGGTTACGGAATGCACAAGTGCCCTGCGGAGAAGTACGCCATGACGCTCCTCACCTCCTTCTTCTCCGTCCTCGTACGGACGCGCTCTGTCGAGCTCAAGGTAAGCGTTCGATCCAAATCTCTCTTGCCAAGCTCTCTCGCTGCGTTCAACACGAACCCTCATCACCGTCTTCTTGTCGATGATGTGCGCAGGACAACAAGCTGCCGCTGCCTCAGTACCCGGCCACGTTTGGCACCGCCACGCCCACCGGCGACATCCTGATCCGGCTACAGCCCTATGCCATCCCCCGCGAGCTCATGTTCGAGGAGGACGAGCCCGAGGTGATCCGCTCCATCCTGCCCCCCGCCCACTAAAAACAACACTTTGCTGCGGCCGCTGCACACAGCACGACACGATACACACACGCCCATAAAAGAACGTGCGGGCGCACATTGGGCCTGTCGACGCTACGGTTGCTTAGCGTAGCTTGTGCGGGACAACGGCAGTTGCGAAGAACAAACTCAAAGCTGCTGCCCTTGGCCTTGGCGGCTTTCACTTGTGCTTCCTCGGTTGAGAAGATGACGGCCTCGACGAAGGTGGTGAGCTTTGGCCTCAACTTCAACGGGCAGTTGGGGTACGAATGCTACGATAACAAGAATCCACGATCCGTCAACGCGCCTTCTGATCTCATCTCCCTCCACGCCGGATGGAACTGCTCCGTCGCAGTGAATAGTAACCAAATCCCCCCTTCGATTATCAACAATTCAATTATGTGCATTTCTTTTCTTTAATTGTTGCGGTTGGCGGCACAGGAATAATAACAAATGATTAAACTTAAAAAATATTAATATTAACATAATTGTGGTGTGGGGTCTTGGCAGGTGAGGGCACGCCCTACTTCTGGGGTACGATGCCGTCCAAGTACGACGGCAAGGCCAAGTTCCTGGAGCCTTCGCCCCTCCCCGCCATTTCCATCGGGTTCAAGCTGGCCCACCGCGTACTCCAAATCGCCGCCGGACGAGCCCACATGCTGCTCCTTGCTGGTTTGGCCTTCCCCACCTTCCCTACGTTGAAGGAACGACCCTGTCCGGCAGCGAATGCTAATGGCTCCCATGGCTGTAGAGGACGGAACGGCGTACAGCTTCGGGCAGGGCGAGTGGGGCAAGCTGGGCCACGGCGGCGCGGCCAACGAGCAGCACCCGAAGCAGCTTGAGGTCCAGGGCAAGATCACTCAGATTGGCGTCGGAGACCAGCACTCGGTCCTTCTCACCGGTTCGGCTCTCTTGGCGCTCTTTTGCCCGCTCACGCGCCGTTGTAGGGCTCACGCACTAACTTTTCACTTCACTTCACTTGCCCCGACAGATGGAGGCCACGTCTACACGTTTGGCCAGGGCATCTATGGTCAGCTGGGCCACGGCACCCGCAAGGACCTCGACCGACCCAAGCGAGTCGAGGCGCTCGTTCGGGCGCAGCAAACGATAACGTCGATCGGCGTGGGGTTCGATCAGACTTTTGCCATCAACGCCGACGGCGTCGTGTATTCGTGGGGCCGTCAGGGTCCTTGGCTGGGGCACGGTACGCGCCTCTTCTCGCCCTCCCACATCGTACCTACATGACCGCCGCCTTGAGGGCATTTCTTCTCAACGTTTCCCACACCACCGTTCTCCCGGCAGCCGCGCAGCCCGATCACGTCAAGCAGCCGCAGGAGGTCGGCCTGCTCAAGAACAAAGCCAAGATCACGCAGGGTATGCGCTGTGCCCCTCCCCCTTCTCCCTCTAAGTAGTGCCAGAGTGTTGCTTCGACTGCCGCCGTCGGTCTTGGTCTGACACCAACCTATACGGCCAGTGGCCGCCGGCAAGCAGCATACGTTGCTTCTGACGATCGACGGCAAGGTCTACTCCATGGGCAAGAACAAGGACGGCTGCCTGGGTCAGGGCAAGACGGTGAAGAAGGAGACGGCCAATCCGATGCCCATTACCTCCCTGAACAACTACGTCATCACCCAGGTTGCCGCCGGCGAGAAGCACTCGGTCGTACTGGCTTCCGACGGCAGCGTGCTCACTTTCGGCAGCGGCTCCAATGGTACACACACACTCGCCCCTCTATGCGTGTGCGCGTGCCGCTAACGCCAAATCCGGGGCCAGGTCGATTGGGGCACGGAGACACGAAGAACCAGGACGTGCCTCGAACGGTGCAGGGCGTGTTCGACAAGGCGTGCGCGATTGCCGCCGGCTTCGAGCACACGATCGTGCTCACCGGCCAGCTTCCGTCCCCTGCGACCGACGAGAAGAAGACAAAGAAGTCGAAGAAGTCGAGCGGCTCGTCCGACCTGAAGAGCTCCAAGTCCAGCACCAAGTCCGCCAAGCTTAGCTCCAAGAGCTCCAAGGCCTCCTCGCGCAAGGGCGGCAAAGGTATTGCGCACGCACGCACATTTGTTACACTGCGCAGTGATCGGTGAGTGACTGCTGAGTCTGGTGGGTGGCAAACGGCAGGCAATTACTCGGGATTCAATAGCAGCTCGGAGGAGGACAGCGAAGACGAGGGTGAAGAGGAGGAGGAGGAAGAGGACTTTAAGAAGAGCAAGAAGAAGTCCAGCAAGAAGAAGGCCAAGGGTACATTCCACCTTCGTCCATTCCTCTTCCTCGAGCGATGCAAGAATGCGAAGGGAGGGCATGAGCTGACCGATCTGGGGGCGAACGCAGGCAAGCTCGACCCGGACCTGGAGGCCATGCTCAAGGAGCTCGGCCTGCTCGAGGTGGCTCCCGTCTTCATCAAGGCCGGCATCACGTGGACCGTGCTCCTCCAATTCAAAAAGGCACGTCGGGACCAGCCCATCAGCGGCATTTAGATCATGGTCGTAGCGGGGGTCTAATGTCAAGTGTGCGGGTGGTTGGTGTATGGGGGCATATGCAGGGTGACCTGGACGAACTGGGCCTCGACGTGGGTCCCCGCGTCGCCATCGCCAACTACCTGCAGACGGCCAAGAACAAATTCAAGGGTACCCACACATCTGTTCACAGTAACGCAACACACAACACACACAACGCACACCACACCGCCTTCATCGCGGCTGACGTCGGTTTGTATTTGGCGCGACCAGTGGGTGAGTCCGGCAGCATCAAGGCCACGATCGAGAGCCAGGACCTGGTCTTCCACAAGAAGCTGGGCGAGGGCAACTTCGGCGACGTGTGGCAGGGCAAGCTGCGCGGAACGACCACCGTGGCGATCAAGACCATTCGGTCAGAGGACAAATCCGCGTTTCTCCTCGAGGCCCACATCATGGCGTATCTCTTTCCTCCTTCACCACCCGCCGCCACCCACCCACCCACCACCCGCCATGCTTCTCACACTGGTGTCTCTCAAATGCAGGCAACTGCCGGCGCACCCCAACGTCGTGACATTCTTCGGTCTTTCCTCGTGCGATGTACGTACACATGTATTTGTATAAAGTAGACCATCAGAGAAAGTTGTTCACGCACGCATGTTTACCGTTTCCTGTTCGATTCTTTCTTTCCAACAGGAAAAGAACGAGCTGTTCCTCGTCACCGAGTTCGTTGCCGATGGCTCGCTTGATCGCTTCCTCACCGAGAACATGTGCGTACTCATGTGCACACCTTCAAAATCAAAATCTGGTGTAACACTAACACGAACACTAACACTAACACTAACAATAATTAATGTTTTGTGCGCTGCAGTGGCAAGATAGGAACGGAGACGTTGATTCAGATGACGCGAGACATGGCCGCTGGGTGCGACCATCTGTCGACGCACGGCATCGTCCACAGGGTACGCACCGCGATTGTGGAATGACTGCCCATACGCAGCC
>CDFB01046353.1:0-10519 GCA_000826425.1 Acanthamoeba lugdunensis | reverse complement strand
AGGAGGAAGACGACGTAGGCGGCGATGGCGACGAGGCCCCACGCGACCCCGTACGACACGAAGAAGACGACGTCGCGCGTGTGCAGGTAGAGGTCGTACTCGTCGTACTGCACCGCCATGTAGAGCTTCACGAACGCCCACTCCGACGTCGCGCTGTCGGTGCCCAACTGCGCGTCGGCGGCCTCGAGCTTGTGCAGATTGGGCAGCAGCCGCGAGTACCAGTGGTCCGCCGCCCACACGTCGTCCTCGAACAAAAGAATGTACTTCGGGTTCCTGCGTGTCGTGTCGTTGGTCGTGTGCGTGTGCGTGTCGTGTCGTGTCAGCCACGGTGGTGGAGAGTTGGGTGCGGTTCGGGTGAGTAGTACCGACTGCGGCACTGGTCGAGGGTGAAGACGTAGTCGTCGCGCTCCTTGCTGAGCCACTGCACGAACGGGTCGGCCCGGGCCTCTTCCGGGGTCGGCACATGCGGCGACCCCTCGATCATCTCCACCCCGGGCGTCCGCCGCAGCAGCTCCAGGTCCGCCCGGTACTCCGCCGACGTGTTCCTATCGTCTGCGCGTGTCGTGCCACGTGCCATGTGTGCGGTAGTGCGTGTGTCGTGTGGCGTGTGTGTGCCGTGTGGTGCGTGTGCGTGTGCGTGTGCGGTTAGTGAGAGACCAGAATGGGGAAGACGGCCCACGCCGCGGCCGCCACCCACAACCACCGCACCGCCACCCGCCACGAGAGCTTACCCCTCTTCATCATCCTTTTCGTTCTTTCCACGGCGGGGGGGGGGGCAGCGTACCGTGCCAGTCGACGTTGTACTTCATGATGAGGTAGTGGGTCAGGGGCACGCGTCTGATCTGGCCCTGTGACGTGGACAGGAAATGAACATGGGCTTCGTTCTTTTCATTTCTTTTGGGCCAAACTCCGGACGTCCGGGAAAACCAAAGAAACATTATTTTCACAAAATTAAAAATGGAGATGGAGGCGGCACGCTTGTCGGTACGGAGCAGGCAGCGCGGAAGAAAAAAATGGAGGCGACGAGGAGGACGCAAGAGAAAGCGAAGATGGAAATCGAAAACGCAGACATGGGCGCTACCATGTCCGAGCGTACTAGGCCGCTCGTTAAATCAAAACTAGTTGCGACCACGTCAGTCGCGCAAATGAGAAACAGTTTCGTTAATCACACAAAATCTCGAACGTCCCCTACCTCGGAACCCAGCACAGAGCATACGCCGACCCCCAAACAAAGCCCATGTACCACCCACCCCCACAAATCTGTTGAAACGAATAAATCCCCCATAATCACACCACCCGCCCACCCAAACTACGCGACAAGGAAAACACACCCAAGGACATCAATACTAAACACTGTATCACCTAAACCAACCAACAAACACACCAATATCACGCAACACCACCACACGCACCACGCACAACCCGCAGCACAAACCCAAACTCCCCAAACGCCCCACAGCATAACTTCAACGACCACCACACACACCGCTACACACCAAACCACCAGACCAATCAGTAAACACACCGACACCACGCAACACCACCACACCACACACCACGCACTTCCCACAACACAAACCCGAACCCCCCAAACACACCACGAAACCACCACAACGCACACCACACCCACCGCTACACCACAAACCACTCAACACACACCCGCACCCGCTAACACCCGCACACCATGTACCAACCCCACGGTCCCCCCCGAAACACCGCACCTCAACACCGGACGACCACCTAACATCACAACAACCCAGCACCCCTTAAATACGTACTTTCTACCCCCCACAATACCACCCTACCCCACCCGCCCGCCCACCTACCGCACGCCTACCAACACCATGGACGCCCCAACCAACAAGAGGAGGCGCCAAGAGGAGGAGAACGAACCCAGCTCGAGCGACGAAGAAGAGGAAACCCAAGTTGCCGGCCCGGCCCTGGTCATCGACGGCGTCGAACGGACCAAGATCATCGAAACCGACGCCAAGCTCAAGAAGATGGGGATCACGTACGACCTCCACCAGCTGAGATACCTGAACTCCACGAAGACGATTTACATCCAAATCCCCGAAGACAAGCTCGAGGCCGTCACCGATCACGTCCGCCGACACCTCGGGTGGGGCACGATCACGACCGGCACCTTCCCAAGCGCCAACGACGACGAGGAGGACGACCAGGGTGCGAACCTCTTCCTCGGCCTCCGGATGCCCGAAGGGCACAAACGAGGAGTCGAAAAGAACGACGTCATCGCCGCAGCGAAGAAGAAGGGGATCATCCTGGACACCAAGGACTTCGACCTCGAGTTCTTTAACGCACGGAACTACAAGATCCGGCTGGCGAACGAGGAGCTAGCCAACGACCTCCGCCACCAGGCCAACTTCGTCCTCCATGGAGTCGACGTCTACGTCACCTCCTGGAGGCGAAACCGATTCCAAGAGTACTTCTCCGTAACTGTCGCTAACATCGGCGGCCACGTCAACCGAGCCGAGCTTGTCCGCCTTGTCTCGTCCTACGCCGGGGAGCCGGCCATGTCGGCCTCTCATCTTAAGGACGATTTCGGCCTGCTCAGACCGGTGTCAATCATCGGCTTCGCCACTCCCCAGGGACAAGCCAAGGCCCTCGAGCTGAACGGTACCTCCGTCACCCACACACACAGCAATGCTTCCCCCCACCCCAACACCAACGCACCCACACAACCACCCACACAGGAAAGAAGAGGAGGATGGGAAGGCACAGGGAGCCCCTCAAGGTCACCCGCACCCTCACCAACGAGGAGAAGGACAAACTGGACAAAGAACGGGAGGAGCGAAAGACATCCAACGCAGGCCGCACCCAATACAAGCGCAACGCCGCAGAACGCTGGAGGATGCAAGCAGCCCAACGCGAGGAGGAATACCGCCAAGCAAGAGAGCACGTCGACGAAGACGACATCCCGGTGCTCGACGACTAGACTACCTACTAACGCACGTTCCTGGCCCCTACTCAACAATATAACCACCTCCTTCCTCATTACGCTCGCCCTCTTCCTAATGATCATTCCAACCGCGCTCGCCACACCTAACAGCAAGCCTAACAACACCCAACACACCAACGACACAAAACACCTCAACATCACGTTTACCTTCCAAACCCAATCGCTCGCCATGCCCCTACTCGCTCCCGTCACACGCAAACAAAAAAGGCCCATAGCCGGCCGCGCTAACCAAACCCTCACCGCTACAACGAAACACAGGTGGACAAAGCCGATAGCAATCCTCCTGGTCCTATCCCTCATCCCAGGCGCCGAAGCTAACGACATCGAAATCGATTACAACGCCCAGGTCTCTAACCTAGCACTCGCGGCAGCGGCCGGAGTAGCCACAATCAACATTGTCTCCATCAATATTAACAGGCGGCTTGCCTCAATTTTCGACATAGACAGACTTATGAACACCAAAAAATGGGACGTGGTGCTCATACAAGAAACAGGTGTAGTCAAAAACGACCAGTGGGGTACGGCGGCCACACACAAAATGATCCGCCGCAGACTGGTTAACCACATCAAGTTTAACTCCCCGAAACAAGCTAGACTCAACGACAAGAGGAGGAGGCGCAAGGAAGCTGAGCTCAGGCTGAAACTCGATAAAGGACAAATAAACATTGAACAATTTGATACCCAAATGAAATACCTCCCCAACGACCGTGCGGACCCAGCGGGAGGAATGGCAATCATGACAAGACCAGAAATCACTAAACAAATCTTGCACCACAAGGTCTCAAGCACCAACAAGGAGGGAGCAAGATACAGGAATGCTAGAATCATGGCGGCCTCGTTCAAAATAAACGACCGCAATACGGTCCTACTCAATGTCTACGGCCCCGCCAAAGCCGAAGCCAAGAAATCCCGGTGGTTCACCAACAAACTGCGCCCAGTCGCAACGGAAGCCACACACAATGGATGGGACCTCATAATAGGTGGTGACTTCAACGCCACGCGATCCCCACTGGACAAGTGGACCTCCGGCACCAACCGGCCACACAAACCCACCACCGGACTGGAATCTACGATTGACGCCCTGGCCCTCCGCGACGTATGGCGAGAGGAACACCCTAATATAGTCGAGCACACATACACAAAACTAGCGGCCCGCCCCAAACCGGTGGCCAACCACCTGCAAGAAGTCGGGCTAGCCGACCTACCAACAACCGTCCTCCTGCAAATCAGCCGCAAGCTCGGCGCAGCCGACAGGCGAGCGCTAGCCACGACATGCTCCAGCATTAGCAAAAAAATCAATAAACACGTCATACACTCCTCCAGAATCGACTTCTTCCTCATGCGAGGAACCACGCCGACCACGACCCACATTGACCACTCAGGCAACGTCACGTCGGACCACGCCCCAGTAATTGCCACCCTTGAAATCGCCCGTGAACCCCTGAAAACCCAGAGCCCAGTTCCGAACTCAACCCGGCGCTACAACTCCGACAAACTCCGAAACAGCGACGTCAAAACCGCCATGCAAGCCCACGTTAGCGCGCAAGTTGCACTCATAAACGAACTCCAAAGCCCCAGCGACAGGATCAGAATGGTCACCCAGGCCACGCAGGAGTGGTGCAACAAGCACATCCAGGCGACGCAAGGCGCCAGACACAGACGTAACGCCAAACTGGGAGCCCAACGCAAGTTTATTAAAAAAATGGTCAAATCACAGCGACACATCACACAAGCCATCACCAGAAATGAGAGGCCCACCATCACCGCGGCCATGAAAAAGCTAAACAAGGCTCCCGAATGGGCGCGTGTGCCCCTGCCGGAGAACATGGACCAGACAAGCACGCTCACCTACCTCCAAGACATAAACTCCAAAAAGATGATCGCCAACAAGAAGCTCAAAACGACCGTCGGTAAGACCCAATCCAAACACAAGTCAAACACATTCAACAAATTGGTAACACTGCACCGCACAGACACCAAGCGATTTTGGCAGTTCATCAACGGCCAACACAGTAAATGCAAAGGGATCACAGCCGCCATTACCACAATCAACGGCACCTGAACCCTAATATGCTCTCCTAAGGAGATCATAAACACCTTTTACCAATACTGGGCGAACCTTTACGCGCCCAGCCCCACCTCTCACACCAACACGCCGTGGCTTAATCACACCAAGCCCATCCGCACTAACGCCGACCTGCTCACTGCCCCGGTCAGCGAGGCGGAGTACCAACACGCACTACAAAACCTGCGACAGGGTGCACCGGGTACAGACGGCCTTGATGCCATCACACTGCAGGCCCTCCCCAGCATCGCCCACAACATACTACGTGAAGCCATGAGTAATATCATCAACAAAGGGGAGACGCTTCCTGTAGAATGGCGGCAGGCCAGGATGACCCTAATCCCGAAAGGTGGGTCCCTGCACGACCCAGCAGACTACCGCCCCATCTCCCTACTACAGGTAACGTACAAACTCTTCACCGCCATCATCACAAACCGACTCACACTAGCAGTCGACCCCAACGTACTCAGCCCCAGCCAGATGGGCTTCCGGAGGGGTATGTCATCAACCACACCCCTCCACGCTGTCGTGGACACAATAGAGGAAGCTAACACCTCCAACAAGGAGCTCCACCTGGTCTTCATGGACTGCAAAAAAGCTTTCAACTCAATAAAACATGAAGCAATGCTCACCACACTCAGAAACTATGGCGTGGGCGAGCAATTTGCCAACCTCATTGGCGAGCTATACTCCAACAGCAACGCCCACTTCATTCTCAATGAAGAACGCAGCAGCGACTTCAGCATTGCGCGCGGCGTCCAGCAAGGGGACACCCTGTCCCCGCTCCTCTTTTCCCTCACAATCAACCCGCTGCTTGACTGGATTAACGCAGGCGCAGAAGGCTACACCTTCAACCAAAACTTGCGCCTTGCCATAGTGGCCTACTGTGACGACCTAGTCCTACTTGGGTCCTGCGCACAAGACATCAATAAAATATTTGACAAACTGAACGTCTTCTGTCAATGGGTGGGACTGGAGATTAACCCACGTAAATCAGCCTACACAAACAACCTGAGCTTGATCAAGAAACAGAGCGGCGTGCCTGTAAACCTCCCCGTACGAGTCACCAACGATGACGGCTCCATATCTACAGATCAGGTCACCAGCATCTCACACGACACCCCCTACAAATACATGGGAGTCCACCTGCGTGCTGACCTCAATTGGGACAACCAGAAATCGCACCTTGCAGGCAAATTCAGGAAGTTCCAGTATGCTCTTCACAATAAAAAGTTGACCGCTGACCAGAAAGTATTGATAAGCAATATGGTCAGCAACAGCTATGTGGCCTACAGCATGGCCGCCATACACTACGACCAAATGTGGCTCATGGACCTCGACCGCTGCACAGCAATCACCATTAACAAAGCCATGGGCCTGCACGCCCGCTCCAACCAAAAACCGCTCTTCCTGGACCCTGGCCGGGGTGGCAAAGGGCTGGTGTCGCTCGTAGACCTACAGGACTCCATCACCTGCAGCCAAACAGCAACAGAGATGAACTCTCACACACTCAGCGCGCTCACCACACAAAACACATGGTACTCAGCCATGCGCACGGAATGCACCACAAACACGCACGCCAAAGAGGCGCTGCAGCGCAACAAGCTAGTCATCCACACCAAGAACAACGATCCAAACATCATAGGAAACCACAAGGACTTCCAAGACCTAGCCGTGGAACTCCTACAGCATGGGTACGCCAAGTGGACAGACATCACCACCGGCAATATGATTAGCCGATTCAAACTGGAGTGCTGCCTTGGCCGCAGTGCCACAAACGACGAATACACATCCCTCCTATCCAAGGCCTGCCCACCGGGCACCATCAGGATGAAGGACTCTATCTTGAAAACCACCCCACCCCACACCATCAAGTTGCCGCAGACGCATCATAAACTTGGAGCCAAAGAGGCCGAAACATCCCTCATCCATCACCCCACCAACACCATCTTTGCCTTCACAGACGGGTCGTGTTCCGACCGCGAGTGCGGCATTGGTGTCTACTACGGGAAGAACTCGCCAAGAAACCGCAGCGCCTCCACCTGCCTCACACCCACGTCCACTGCCGCCGAGCTCGTTGCCATAGAAGAAGCACTGAAGGCGTGCCCAGCTGACTACAACCTGCACATCATCACCGACTCCAAGTCCGCAATAAGCATTATACAAAACTACCCCACGTGGCCCCTACCCAAACAGCGCAAGGTCATAGTCAGGCCGACGGTTCTGCGCATCCTGGCCTTGCGTAAGCAACTTGCCGACAAACACGGCCTCACCGTCAGCCTAACGCACATCCTGAGCCACATCAACGACAAGAAAGCCGCAGCTAAACGCGAAGGACCGGACGCGCTCAGCAAGCTAGAACTCAAAATCAAGGCACTGGAGCTCCTCCTCCCAGGCAAAGTCGAGCAATACTTTGAAGGCAATGAAAAGGCCGACAAGCTGGCCAGAGACGGCATCAACATGCCCCCAGTCGTTGCAAAATGGGAAGTACAGGAGGGCTCGGAGCACACGACCATATTCAACCTAGACGGCACGCCCGTGGAAGGCTGCACTTGCAAACATGTCCTACTCACCAGACAGCGTGCACAACCTGGCCCCAGCCGAGCCACCACTAACACACTGCTCACATCTAGAGTACAACGCAGCCTAAAGGCCACCACCACATCCAACTTCATATATAAAACCATCAACAGGTCGCTACCTACCAAAGACTCGGCGCACCACCTGTTCTGGAACAAGAAGGACGGTGCACCCCCAATGGCCAAACCTATCCCAACCTACGCCCAATCTAGATGAACTGAGGCACGCAAATGGCTCACCAAACAAACCCTCTACTCCGACCAGCTCTGCCTGGCATGTGGCATCAAAGAAACGCAAGACCACGCCCTGAGCGAACAGTGTAAACTGACACTCACACACAAAACCGTGCTCGCCACCACCACCCAAAACATCATAGCCGCGGCGGCGACCGCCAACAACAACCACTCTAACCGACTCCCCACGTGGTACGGCTCCTCAGACACTCCCGCCCTAGATGTCAAGGTCCCCCACTTTACGGAACTAGATACATACAACCACATCCTAGGCAAAACGGGCCACGTACCCAAGGCCCTCCCCAAGGCACTCGCCTACTTCAGCATCACCGGCAGCAAAGCGGAGGAAGTCGCCATCACACTATGCGAAGCGGTCCTCACACACCACCATGACCTGTGGCGCAAACGGTGCGGCCTAATTTACGAACCGGCAGCCCTAAAAAAGGCGCAGAACCAGGCAACCGGGGAAACAAACGGCTAACCGCTTACCCCCGTAAAAACGGTGTGTACAGGGGGGGAAACCTCTGACCCGCCACGGCGGGCACCCTGTCACCGTCCTCAAAAATCAAAAAAAATCAAAGAGATGGAGGCGGCACAGGAGTTCACGAAGCGAGAAAAGGGATTTATGATGCTCGCCCTGGATGAAGTGCGCCTTCAACACTTTTGCACATTTTGAATTCGAGTAAATCTAATCTATTTCTTTTATTTATTTATTTATTTTATTTATTGTGCGTTGCAGGGCAGGAAGGCGTTGAAGGAGGGCGAGGTGCCCGTGGGGTGCGTCATCGTCCACCGGCGAAGGCGAGCCACCGGTGCGGGAGAGGGCTCTGGTGTCGACATCGGTGACGACGGCGACGACGACGTGGTGATCGCCACGGGCTACAACAAGACCAACGAGCGACGAGACGTACGCCGAGCGGCACGCCCCATCCCTCACTGTACATCGTCGCCATCGCCATTGTCGACGGTCTTCTCACTGTGGGCAACCGGCTGTGTGGTTGAACAACACGAAAGGCCACGCTGCACGCCGAGGTGGTGGCCATCGGCAAGATCATGGACCAGCTCCGCCAGTCCGCCGACCAAGACCCTCGACCCCTCCGCACTCGCTGGAGTACACACACCCCACACACACTCTTTCACCTCGCGTGTGCTGTGTATGCGGTCGCCTGACCTTTTGCCCTACGTGTTGTGCGTGCGGTGTTGCGTGTGCGTGTGCGTGTGCGGTGGTGTGTGCGTGTGCGGTGGTGCGTGTGCAGCTGAGCTGTTTGCAGAGAGCGAGCTGTTCGTGACGTGCGAGCCGTGCATTATGTGCGCCGGCGCGCTGCTGCACGCGGGCATTGGGAAGGTCTACTTCGGGTGCTCCAACGAACGCTTCGGCGGCTGCGGCTCCGTGCTGCGGCTCCACGACCAGTCCTTCCCCGGCCTCGCCGGCTACCCGTGCGTGTCGGGCCTCTTCGTCGAGGAGGCCATCCAGCTCCTCAAACAGTTCTACCTCGACGGCAACCCCAACGGTATCAAAAGCAAACACACCACAACGCACACCCGCACTCGTGCTGACCGCACACACACGACACACGACACACACACGACACCCAGCCCCCAACCCCAAGCGACCACTAGCGACGGCGTCAAGTGGCGAGGAGGAGCCCGCTTCAGCCCAGCCTGCCCCGCAGTAGAAAATAAGTATTATCAAGATGATGATGGTGATGATGTGGTCAGATGGTGCAGCTGCAGGGAGGAGCGGGCGTTGCTGGTGTGTCGGGTTCGACGACAACGACGCCGGCCTTGCCACCACCACCACCACCGGTGCTGCCGGCGTTGTCCATCCGCTGCTTGACCTGTCGGGCGAGGTGCATGAAGCAGGCCTCGACGCCGTGACCAGTCATGGCCGACGTTTCGAAGAAGGCCGTGCCGTACTCGTCGGCCAGGTCGCGGCCCATGTCCTCTGACACCTCGCGCTCGCTGTCGAGGTCGCACTTGTTGCCCACCAGCACCTTGCTGATCTCGCGCGGTGCGTGCTGCTCGAGACTTCGCATCCTGTCACCGCACGCACACAACGAACCGCGTGAGTGCGATCGGCAACGACACACACGACACACACAGAACGAGAAAAGAGAAGAGAGAGAACCAACCAGGTACGTATGTTACGGAAGGACTTCTTGCTGGTTGTGTCGTAGACGATCGCGACACCCTGCGCCCCGCGGTAGTAGGCCGTGGTGATTGCCCGATATCGGTCCTGTGGACGATGATGAGCGATTGGGCCAACAAACCGGCACCACGGGCACCGAGGCACCAAGGCGGCGGCGTGGTGGTACCTGCCCGGCTGTGTCCCAGAGCTGGAACGAGACCCGCTTGTCCCCGAACTGAGCAGTACCACGGGCTTGCGGGTGAGATCATCACACGCGGGTTATGACGATGGGTCAGGGAAGAAGAGGATGAGTGCACGTACGTCGATGTCCTTGAGGCGGAAGTCGATGCCCATGGTGGCCATCATGTCGGGCTCGAAGCGACCTTCGGCGAACCTGCCGCGCCGTACCAACGTCAGCCTCGGCACCACAGTCACTAGCGCTGGAGAGGGGAAGGGAACGGACCGCAGCAAAAGGCAGCTCTTGCCCACCGACATGTCCCCAATAAGCAGCAGCTTCAGCACAGGCTCCTGGCCGG